>PVKP010029821.1:0-28585 GCA_004027715.1 Plecturocebus donacophilus | reverse complement strand
CAGCAGGCCAGGAGTTGGTCACAATGACAGTGTCCTCCAAGGCTCACAGTGACCTCTGTGGCTTCCATACACACTCACCCATTCATCCATCTGTTCATGCAGTTATTCACTATCCCTTAACTAGAGGAATCAGCAGGCAGCCCTGCTCCTGGACACAACCGAGGACTTCCAAGAGGAGTGGGATACATCCATCCCCCAACTGGACACATTCTCTGTTGACCCAGGAGTCAGGACATTGGTATAACTGTGAGGAATGTGTTTGTCTTACAAAGCCCAGCATCTCCCTAGAAGGAAAAATCAAAGAGCTGCCATCTGGTTCCCAGTGAGAGGTGGGAAGCCAAAAGCATCCCTCGCTGTCCCCCACTCCAGGCCAGTTGCCTTGCTCCATCTACAAACACAAGGCTCTTCTGAGTTAATCTTCCACTGAATGTCTCCATGCTTCTGGAACTTCAATTACAGCCCCCTCTGCCCTCAGGCAGACACTGCCACTGTGCAAATGCAGTTTAAATCATCACGCTCGTTTTCCCCTGTGCGTTCTCATGCTGGTACTGTCTTCTCACCCCGACATTTTTTCAAGGGTTTGTCTTGCTTTCATTCCCCTCCAAGTCAGCTTGGCACACTGAGGTCTCCTCCAGTGCACAGCTTCTCTGAAGGCTCCCTACAAAGGCTGCTCTTTCTGCACACTCTTGTCCCAAGGATTCTCTCAGGTTTCTGGTTTCCACCTCCCAGTTCTCAGCTGCTGATATTTGCTTCAATCCCTTTCTTGCATTCTGCTACTCCTGAGGATTCAATACATTGAACTGTTCCTGGATCCCCCTGCCCACTCTTACCACAATGTGGACAAACAACCATTCGGTATCTTGTGCAAAACCCAGACATTGTCTCCTCTTGGGTCTCACTTCTGAGCTGAAAGTCTAATTTCCAGGGGCTGCAGGTCAGGCCACAACCCAGGCCCCAACTTCACATAAGAAGGGGTATACACACGCCTGTCACTCTCTTCTTTTTTGATTAAAAATGGAAGTGAGAGCATGAGTATTTCTACTGTTTGCTTTATTTCCTCACTTCCAAGCAGATCAGCCTCCTAACTGCTGGTCACAGTATGTTCTAAGAGCTTCTAAGCTGTTGCAAATGTTCAAGTACACTGGAAACAGGTGCCTAGGTATATCTCTTGACTTTCATGGAGCTCAGGAGTCTGGTGGGAGAGACAAAGGCATTAAGGGTCAGATAGTTCTACTTTGGAAACTCCAGCTAATAGAGTTGGGCAAAAACAGAGGAAAGTGATTGCACCCTGGCCAGAGAGACGAGAAGCTGTGGAGGTTGACAATCTAGAGGTTGGTGAGGCTGCACCCATGGGCAGCATGGGCATAAGTAGCTTGAGGGTGTCTGCAGCACTAGGAGGCACACCCTCAGCGAATGGGACAGAGGAGCAATGAGAAGTGTGGGAACTGGCTCTGGTTAAATGTGAAACCAACATCCAAGAGCCATAGAGTTCCTGCCTTTGAACTCAGAAACTGGTGGAGCCTGGGGAAAGCTGAGGCTGGACATGTAAAGGTCCCTGGAAATTCCCAGGAATATAGTAGCTGTCACAGGAGCGCTCTTGAGAAAATCTGAGATTCCCACCAGTAAGTGTATTGGGGCATGGTACATTGAAAATTTGGGATACTTTTGTGAATAGAAGATATCAGAACTCCCCAAGAGTAACGAGTAAAGCCTAGGACATACTGATTACTTAAGAATGAATTTTTTTAATCAGATGATTTTGTAGTAAAAAAAACAAAAAGGCTGCCAACAAAGCAATAGAAATAACCAAGCTGACTTCAGACTTCATTCCAACCCGAACTCGTAGGAGACAAGAGGGTTTTAAAAGGAAAGGAAATCAATGTGTCAAAGATACTTCTGTATCTCCAAGTTTACTGCAGCACTGTTCACAATAGCCAAGATGTGGACTCAACCCAGATGTCCAACAACAGATGCATGGATAAAGAAAATGTGGGATATATACATAAAGGAATACTATTGAGCCATAAAAGGAATGAAATCCTGCCATTCACAGCAACGTGGACGAGACTGGAGGAGGTTATAAGTGAAATCAGCCAAGAACAGAAAGTTAAACACCACATGTTCTAACTCCTATGTGGGAGCTAAGAAAGTTGATCTCATAGAAGCGAAGTATAATACAACAGAGGACACTGGAGACTGGGAAGGTAGAAGGAAGGAAGATACTGGAGAGATTTGTTAAAGGATACAAAATTACAGTGAGATAGGAGGAATCAGTTCTAGTATTCTACACCAATGTAGGATGACTATAGTTAACAATAATATATTACATAGTTTCAAATAGCTAGAAGGAGGATATTGAACTTTCTCAACACAAAGAAATGATAAATGTTTGTTTGAGATGTTGGATATGCTAATTACCCTGATCTGTTCACTATACATTATATGTATCAAAGCATTACTATGTACCTCATGAATATCTACAAGTATTATTTGTCAATTTAAAAAGAGAAAATTTAAAAGTAAAAAATAAAATAGGGTTTTTTTTAATGTCGTATTTTATTTTTAGAGGAGGATTCTCGCTGTGTTGCCCAGGCTAGGGTGCAGTGGCGCCATCACAGCTCACTCAAACTTCTGGACTCAAGTGATCCTCCCACCTCCTTAGAGTAGCTGTGATTATAGGTACATGCCACCACTGCTGGCCAAAAATAGGGCTTTAAAAAGAAAAGATTCTATATAATTCTATACCCAGCCAAATCTTCTTTGATATGTAAAAGAAACAAGGATGATATGGAATATAAAGAAATCTAGAAAATATACTCCCCAATTTCCCTTTCCTAAAAAAAAGGTGATTTTAAAGTACTTAAAGGTAGATAATTGAGTTAAAAATAGGAAGAGTTATTTGCTGATTACTGAGGTCTACTAAGTATAAGTCTAAATAATTGCTATAAATATGATTGCAAACTAAGTGCAAATGCCAGAAAAAAATGTGAAAAAGAAGCCATATAATATTAAAATATTATAAAATTAATATTCTGGACTAATACACCTCCAGTTTATATTAAACTAGATGGAAAAGTGGAGAGAGAAGGGGAAAAGTAAACGGTGATGATGGAAGAAGGTAAAATCCATGTCAAGTTTCTTATATGTTCAAAGTCAAAAGTATTATCTTACTTGCTATTTTTGTCTTCAAAGTACATATAGAGTTGGCCTTCCATATCTGCAGGCTTCACCTCCACAGACTCAACAAACTGCAGTAAAAAAAAAAAATTTAAATATGGATGGTTATGTCTGTACTGAACGTATACAGATATTTTTTCTTGTCATTATTTCCTAAACAACTATTTACATAGCATTTATACTGTATTAGGTATTATAAGCAATCTGGAGAGTATTTAAAGTATAGAGGATAATATGCAAATACTGTGCCATTTTATATAAGGGATTTGAGCTTCTGGGGATTGTGTTATCCGTGAGGGATCCTGGAACCAACCATGGAAGACTATATTGACTTTTATTTGTGAGATTATGGTAGGCTAGTAACTCAGGCCAATGCACTTGCTGAAAACAACTAAAAATTCCAGAAAGATATCTATTAAATCTTTTTAAAAACCAGGGAAGGAAGATAGCACTAAAAGTGAAGAAGGAAAAAAAAAAAAAAAAAAAAGTGAAGAAGGAAGCTCCTGTCTCTCTGTATTAATCTGTTTTCATACTTCTGATAAAGACATACCCAAGACTGGGTAATTTACAAAGAAAAAGAAGTTTAATGGACTGAGTTCCACATGGCTAGGGAGGCCTCACAATCATGGCAGAAGGCAAAAGTCACCTCTTACGTGACTTCGTGAGAGAAAGAGAGAACCAGGTGAAAGGGATTTCCCCTCATAAAACCATCATATCTTGTGAGACTTATTCACTATTATGAGAACTGTATGGGGGAAACTGCCCCCATGATTCAAATATCTCCCACTGGTCCCTCCCACAACACATGGGAATTATGCAAGCAATAATTTGAGATGAGATTTGGGTAGGGACACAGCCAAACCATTTCCTCCTCCCAAAGCTGAAGCCAAAGCAAAGGCTTTAAAGTCCAAGAAGGCAATGCTGAAAGGCATTCACAGCCTCACACAAAAAAATTTTTTAATCTGTCCATCACCCACCTTCCTGGCCTGAGACACCACCGCTCTAAAGGCAGCCCAAATATGCTCAGAAGAACACTCCCAGGAGAAACAAGCTTCACCACTGTCCCATCAGCACATTCTCCATGACCACTGAGTCGGCCATGAAGAAGGTAGAGGACAGCAACACACTTGTGTTTACTGTTGATGTTAAAGCCAAAAGGCAGCAGATCAAACAGGCCTGAAGAAACTCTATGATGTTGGTGTTGTCCAGGTCAACACTCTGATCAGGCCTGATGGAGAGAAAAAGGCATATGTTCCACTGACACTCCTAACTAATGGTTTGGATGTACCAACAAAAATTGAAACCATATAAACCAAATTAAGCTGGCTAATTCTAAATATGTATCTTTTAACCATATTTTTAAAAGTAAAAATAAAATAAAATCAGAGAAGACCTGACAGCATACCAGGGAATTATTGGGCAAAAGTATAGGTGGGATTGGAAATTCAGCCAGGGAAACAGAGTGATAAAGTAGTTTTTGTGCTGAGGATGTATCTGTCTATCTCTGCAAACTTGAACTTCCCTTTTGACATCAAACTGTAGTGCCAGAACTGGGCAGAAGGGGCAGGTATCACTTCAACACTTATCTGAATATGCTCCCTACATGAATCTGGGACCACAAAAGACTGCATCTTCAAGTTAAGAGTGAACTAGAAGGAAGCCTTCATCCCCACCCCCATCTCTCACCATCACCCCAGGATACTAATAGGAAAGCTGTTTTGGCACTAATCAGAAAAATAGGAAAAAGATGGAGGCAAAAACTTACCTGAGAAGTTGCAAACACAAGCATTCCTGGAGCAGAGTCATAGATGAAATTCACAACTGTTGGTTGGGGGTGGGTAATAAAATCCTTTGGCACAAATTTGATGTCGTTCTAGATTGGTAGTTCCCCTGGGGATGCAGCAAAGTAAATTCAAATCCTCTCTGAAGAATGCACCTTCATATTATGCCTTGAATGATCTCAAAAATATTTATGAGGGCAATGACATTCATATAGTCAACAATAATAAAACAGTTAAAGCAAAAGGAATGTGAACCAACAGAAACAATAGCCACAAAAACTTCAACTATTAGTATTATCAGGCTAGATTAAACTTCAACTAGCCTTACTTTGTTTCTTGCAATAAAAGCTCATTTTAAAATAGCAATAAATCTCTGTACAAAAGCTATAAAAAGTTATAGTATGCTTTCTTTAAATAACTAGAATGTCTTCTATTACTCCTTGGAATAAACAACAATGGATGAATGTAACAGCCAACAAACATAGCTATGGAGAATTAGTGAACAAAATGGAGCAGAAAAAATTATTCAAAACACAGTGTAAAACAGATTTCCAGAAGTTGAAGGAAAAGAAAATAAGGGAGTGACAATATATGAAATGATCATGGTGGAGAATTTTACAGAATTAATGAAAGACATCAATAATGAAATCAATTAATGAAAGACATTCAAGAAGCCAAACAAATCCCAAAAAGAATGAATAAAAAGAATGTACACTCAGCCCTAACATATATAAATTGAAGAACAACAGAGAAAAAAATTATTTTAATTCTAAAAAATAGATTGCTTCAATAGAGCAGTAGTTGCACTGATAGCCAACTTCTTAGCAGCAACAATGGCAGCCAGGAACCAAAACAGTATCTCCAATGTTCCAATGTACTGAAATTCTATTCCTGGCCTCTATATCCATATCTATATCTATCTACCTATAGATAGATATAGGGGAAATTATATATATAATATTTTATTATATGTAATTTTTATGTAATATATAAAATATAATTCTATATATACCATTTATTAACATGCTCTATATAATTAATATATAATAAAATTATATATAAATTTTTCAAAAATGAGGGTGAAATAAAGACATTCTCAGACCAACGATATCTGACAATTTACTATCAGTAGGCCTTAGCCAATGGGAATTCTAAAGGATGTACTTCAGGTAGAAAGTAGTCCTGTATTAAGTCTGAGGTTAAAGAAGAAATAAAGAACTAAGAACATAGTGAGTACTTGGGTAAATCTAAATAGTGTCTATATAAAACAACTGCATTAAATGCTTCAAGGAATAAAAAGCAAAGAACTAAAATATGTGACAACAATAATGTATAAGCCAGGAAAAAAGGGAAAAAATTTTAAATACTCTAAGATGCTTATATTTATCAGAAGGAGACTAAAATAATGTGTTTCCTTTGGACTTTGACAAGTTAAGTGCACACACAGTAATTTTTCAGGTAACCACCAAGTGAATAGAAACAGAGTAAATATTTCCAAACTAGCTGAAAATAATGAAATGAATATTTAAAATACTCCTTAAGTCCAAATAAATGCAAGAAAGTAATGTAAAAGAAACAGAAAAGGTTGGGCCAGAAGAAACCACAAAATAAGGTAGTAGATTTAAAATTAAAACATATGGATAACTGCCTTAAATCTAAGTGGACTGAATGCTCAAATAAAAAACAAAGTCATGCTGGATTAAATAAAAACCATGTCATATCATTCCTATAAGAAGCATGTCAAAACCATAAGGATGCAGAAAGTGAAAGTAAAAGGTAGTATTTATATGGTTATTTGCTTAATAATTATTCAATAAACTGAACATATGTATTTAATGCATTTTTAATTATTTGGTTTTTTAATTGACAAATGAAAATTGTATTTATGGTGTAAACACGATGTTTTGATGTATGTATACATTTTGGAATGTGTAAATCAGACTAATTAACATATATATAATCTCATTTTTGTGATGAAAACATTTAAAAATCTCTCTTAGTAATTTTCAAGTATACAATACATTTTTACATGTTTTATACCACAACGAAAACTTTTTAAAGTACACATTTCAATGTTTCTAATACTTAAAGGTAATTGGTAACATAATTTAAAATAGAATGTGTTTTTCCAAATCACTGAATAGTATAAAAAGATATAAAACACATTCTATATAGCTTTAGATAGAAAACAAAGAAAAAGCAAAGAAGCATAAAAATGAGAAGCATAAAATAGGCGGCAAATAAAAAAATAAATCAATCACTAAACAAATATAAAGAGTTTAACTACCCTATTAAACCTATTCTCCAATTGTGCAACAACCTCAAATTGTACAATAGCTTGCCTATGAGAAATAGACATAGAGCAAAATGGCAAAAAAAATGGTGTGAAATAAAAGAATCAATAAAGATTTTTCAGGCAAATGCAAAATAGTACAGCACAGCATGGCAATGTTAAATTACAGAAAGGTTTTATTCAAGCAAAATGTATTCAACAAAACATAAAATGTCACTTTACATTTATAAAAGTTATAATCCACAATGAAAATATAATATTCACAAATTTTTATATGTCAAATAATTCAGCAAATAAAAAGCAAAAATCGTTGGAAACTCATGGGAAAATTGATATATATAATTGTTGTGGAACACTAAACCACCCACTCTTCCTTGATAGATTAAGAAGAGAAAAACAAGTAAAGATATAGAGGATTTGAAGAATAAAATTAATGGAATTGAATTAATAAAAATACATCAAACAATGTCCCCTACAATCACTAAATACACCTTCTTTTCATATGCCCATGAAACATTTACAGAAGTTGATAGTGAACTACAAAGAAAGTTTCAATAAGTTCCTAATGCATACATTGTATAAGCAACAGTCTCTGACAACATAACAAAACTAGTAATTCATAACAAAAATTTTTAGGTGGAAAACATGGAAAATTAAACACGTTCTAAATTAAATATCCCAAAGAGAGAAAATTAAAAGTAAATAATCAGAGATATACAAATGTATGTATAAAGTGTTATTTATATCAGTGGAAAAGTTGAACTAGCTTAAAACTTGACAACAGAGATATGGTCAAAAAATATTATAGTGCTTCTATAAGGCAGCTGATAGGAAGCTTTGTAAGAATTTTAAAGTCATGAGGAAAATCTCATGATATAATATTAAATAATATTAATTGAAATATTTAATTATTAATATTGAATATTTAATGGTTAAAGAAGAATACATTTTAAAACCATAATAATTATTATCAATAACATCAAATATATGTATGTATGTGTATGGCACAGAATAGAGCCTAGAAGGAAACACAATCCATAAGATCCTGGTCCAGTAGGTATTGGTAGGTTACAGCAGCCACCCTAACCTTTTTGGCACCAGGGACCAGTTACATGGAAGACAATTTTTCCACAGATCTAGGGTACAAGGGGTGGTTTCAGGATGAAACTGTTCCACCTCAAATCATCAGGCATTAGTTAGATTCTCATAAGGAGCACACAATCTAGGTCCCTCACATGTGCAGTTCACAATAGGGTTCTTGCTCCTATGAGAGTCTAATGCCACCACTGATCTGACAGGTGGAGCTCAGGTGGTAATGTTCACTGGACAGCCATTGATCTGCTGTGTCGCCATGGCCCGGGGATTGGGGGCCCCTGGGTTAGAGAATTACAGATGATTTCTGCCTGTATACTTGCCCCACTTTCTATTATGAATATGTATAACTTTTGTATTTATATAAAATAATTATGTAATTATTTTATATAGGGGATATTTTACATGTAGGGATATGATTGTGATAAAACAAAAGAAATTTTTAAAAACTGGACCAAGAAAAGGGTGAATCACCCCATGTTATTACATTGGTAGGGGGAAATGAAGATGCTCATTTCAAAGGTTAGTCATAAAGTTTAAATGAAATAGCAGTGTAAAATATTTTGTCCACTGGCAGGCAAATTAAAAAATAGCTGACTAACACGCTTATCTGCTCCTTTATATTTTTATCTCATTAGCTTACTGTTCTGCATTCTAGGTGAATCCCTCAGTATAATCTTTTGATTCACTAAGTCTCTCTTTGACTTACTCAAAATATTTTTTATTCATGGGCTTTCTACTTAATTCTTTTTACAGTGGTTTTCATTTCATTTCTGCCTCTTTTTTCAAAAATTCTTATACTTTTAATGATTAGTATATCATTCTTCATTTCTTTAAAGATCATAAATAGACTTATTTTAAAATCACTTTCGGGTTGCTCTAATAGTCTCATTTTATCTAAAGTGATCTCATTTACCATGTGTTTTTGTTGTTGGCTGTGTCTCCATATCACTGTCCCTCATGTGTTTTAGAATTTTTGTTTGCAGTCTCATTTTCAGAGGAAGCTTTTTCTTTCTTTCCCTCATACTCACTTGCTCACTCTTGTTCTTGCTCTATAACTTCCTCCCACTCTTGAAATGTTTCAGTTGCCCTCCAGCCGGGCTCTAGGGCCCCTAGAACAGAATCCATCATCTACAAATTATTCTTGACCTGCTGTGTTACTGGGATCACAGATTCTGTCACTGGCCTAGTATGTGACTTTGTTCATAGTCTAGTTGCAAGACTGTATCTGCATCCTTCAACTTCACTTGGCTTGCAACTCACTGTGAGTCCCTGGGGGATAGCATGGCACACAGACTGGGGATCCGTACACCTCGGTGTTAACACTTGCTCTGTACTTACTCGCTGTCAGCTTTAAGGCAAGCAACATAACAATCTTTCTTTGTCTCATTTCTAAAATGATGATAATAATTGAATCTACCTCACAGTGTTGTGAGAATTAAACTCATTAATCCAAACAAGAAGCTTAGAATAGTGCACAAGACATAGCAAGTGCTCAATATGTATTAGATCTAATTCCAACGAGCTGGCCTTGGCAACAGCTCCTTTTGGCCCCTTTCCCAGACAGGAAAACCCTACCCTAGCCCCTGCTTAGAAGCAGCAAACCAAACTCTAGTCCACTCTCTTTTATGGGAGCACCGTGTCTCCCTCTACGGTGCAAGATACGAACTCCTGGCTGCCCAAACCTACTTACAGGCCTGGAGCCCAGTGGACCTGCAGCAGCAGCCATGTGACTGGTTTGCGTGTGTTTCTGTACCATTTCTAGCCACAGAGGTTGTACCTTGCTTTTGAGCACGGCTATGTCTTCTACAGTGTCTCTTTTCTACTTGTGTCTATTGCCTTGGAATGGAAAGACGTTTGGCTGTAGCTAGCCTCCCGCATGGATTCGCAGTGCCCTTTTGACTCTTCTTCAGACTCTGATGTTGGCCCCACTGAGCCACGCTGCCCCACCCAGCACCATATCACTCCCTCCAATGGCATAGGGGCAGATCTTCCAGAGGAGGTGAATCAAGGTTTTTCTCCTCTAATTAGTGACCTTTTTCCTTTTATTTATTTATTTATTTCTAGATGGAGTCTCCTTCTGTAGTGAGGCTGGAGTACAGTGGCGCCATCTCGGCTCCCTGCAACCTCCGCCCCCTGGGTTCAAGCAATTCTCCTCCCTCAGCCTTCCGAGTAGCTGGGACGGCAGGCGCGCACCACCATGCCCACCTCATTTTTTGTATTTTTAGTAGAGACGGGCTTTTATCATGTTGGCCAGGATGGTCTCCATCTCTTGACCTCATGATCTGCCTGCCTTGGCCTTTCAAAGTGCTGGGATTACAGGCATGAGCCACCGCAACCGGCCTAATTAGGAACTTTTTTAAGCTGACAGGTTTGGTTCTGGTAGATGATAGCTGATTCGACACAAGCTCAGCTAATTTGACATATTTCATCCTGGAAAAAAAAAAAAAAGGTTGCTTCTGACTCCATTCCCTGCCTTCCCACACCACTTCTGTCAGGGTCCTACTTGAGCCCCTTCAGAGAAGCTAGAGCCAGTGTGATGTAGTGCTGGGGCTTCTGACTGACCATCAGCTATCTCTGTTTCTAAAAATACAACACCCCAAGCTCTCTCCCCTAAGTTATTAATCAGTAGGCCTGGAATGGGGCCTGAATTTTTCTTTAAGTTCAAAATCTAAATGGCCCACAACATACCTATTAGAATGGCTAAAATCAACAAAACTGACCATACCTAGTGTGGGAATGTAGAGCAACTGGAACCAGTGCACATTGCTGACGGGAATGTAAAAGTTAAACATACAGCTACCATATGACCCATCCATGTCACACCCAGGTATTTATTTACACAAGAGAAATGAAAACAAAAGCACAAAAAGTTGTACATGAGTGTTCATGGCAGCTTTGTTGTGGTCCAAAACTGCAAACAACCCAAATGTCCAACACAGGTGAGTGATAAAACGAATAGAGACAGAGGCATACAATGGACTCAGTGCAACTCAGCAATAAGAAAGAATGAACATGCGGTGGCTCACGCCTGTAATCCCAGCACTTTGGGAGGCCAAGGTGGGCGGGTCACGAGGTCAAGAGATCGAGACCATCCTGGCCAACATGGTGAAACCCCGTCTCTACTAAAAATACAAAAAAATTAGCTGGGCGTGGTGGCACACACCTGTAATCCCAGCTACTTGGGAGGCTGAGGCAGGAGAATTGCTTGGACCCGGGAAGCAGAGGTTGCAGTGAGCCGAGGTCGCACCACTGCACTCCAGCCTGGCACCTGGTGACGGAGTGAGACTCTGTCTCAAAAAAAAAAAAAGAAAGAAAGAAAGAATGAACATGCAACAGCATGGATGAATCTCAAAATAATTATGCTGACTGAAAGCACCCAGGCTCCTCCCCACAACAACTATATACTATAAGTATGCTATTTATATGAAATTTTAGAGAATGCAAACTTAATCAGTAGTGACAAAAAGCAGATCATTTGTTGTCTGGGGAGAGAGTGTGGCAATGCGGAGTGGCAGGGGGAGAGATTACAAAGGGGAACAGTGAAACTTTGGCAGGTGGCAGGTGAGTTCATTATCTTGGTAGTGACAGTTTCACAGGTATATACATATGTCAAAACTTATCAAATCGCACACACCTTAAATATATGCAGTTTATTATACATCAATTTTTAAAAATCTAAATGGCCTGCCAGGGAGGCATTGGCCTGATCTTAATGAGAAGCCATTGTACTGAAGTCACCCGCCATGCATCACCTCATGCACTGTCCCCACCTCCCTCCAAGTGGCGCCAATCCCAATGACGCTCCACCCTGATTGGCCTCAAGTGACCTTCAAATTAGCTATTTAGATAAAGATTCAAAACAAACACAGACTTAAATAAATAAATTTATCTTAATTATTTATATATTTTTTGAGATAGGGTCTCACTCTGAGCCCGGGCTGGAGCACAGTGGAGCAATCATGGTTCACTGCAGTCTTGACTTCCTAGGCTCAACAAGCTATCCTCCTGCTTCAGCCTCCAGAGTAGCTGGCACTACAGGCATGTGCCGCCATATCAGGTTAATGTTTATGTTTCTTTGGTGGAGACAGGGTCTTGCTATGTTCCCCAGGCTGCTCTTGAACTCCTGGGTTCAAGTAATCCATCAATATAGGCCCCCATACAGAACTCCCTGCCTGGTTTGGGGTGGGGGTATGAAGAGGCCCCTTCACAGGGAGACTATAGGGGAAAGTACATGGCGGGCATTTGATGAGAGGGAGGAAGCTGCAGAGAGTAGCACTGGGATTATAGATATGAGCTGCTGCACCTGGCCTGATTTTTTCTTTCTCTTTTAACTCCTTGACATAGGTAGCTGGTAACCAAGGACTTTGGAGAAAATAATCTGTTGCACCCATAGCATTTATTGACCACCTACAGGGAGAGCACAGGGCTAGGTTTGCTGGAGTAGAGGGGCCAAGGGGAAGGAGACTAAGTAAAAGTGATGATAGCACAATTCTGCCCCTAGAGGTCACGTTCCATGGTGGCTAGGAGCTTGGTCTCAGCGTTCCAACAGCTAAATCAATATTTTGGTGGCAGTAAGAAAAACAGCAGATTAAAGAACTAAATTTTTCACTGTTCAAGTAGTTAGATTGTATCAAATGGACAAAAAGAGATTGGCCCCAAAACCTAAATTAATGTGATGTTCTCCAGAAGAATAAACAGAACAGTAGGCTGGGTGTAGTGACTCACACCTGTAATCCCAGCACATTGGGAGGCCAAGGCAGAAGGATTGCTTGAGCCCAGGAGTTCGAGACTAGCCTGAACAACATAAGGAAACCTCATCTCTACTAAAAACTAAAAAAAAAATAATTAGCCACGTGCCTATAGTCCCAGCTACTCTGGAGGCTGAGGTGGGAGATCACTTGAGCCCAAGAGGCTGAGGCTGCAGTAAGCCATGATTGCACCACTGCACTCTAGCCTGGGTAAGAGAGAGAGATCCCATCTCAAAAAAAAAGATTAAATGGAGCAATAATATCCTGCAGACTAAAGCCCATTGCCTGGTTGGGGGTGGGGGTATGAAGAGGCCCCTTCACAGGGAGACTATAGGGGAAAGTACATGGAGGGCATTTGATGTGAGAGGGAGGAAGCTGCAAAGAGTAGGCCTGAGAGGAGCCTTTCATGTTTACACAGGAGAGATGCATGATCAGATACACGTTTCTGAAAAATAAATGTAGAAGATGGATTGATTGGGATGAGACTGAATTCTTGCAGATGATTATGAGGCTTTTCAATCAGCCAAAACAGTTGATGAAGCACTGACCCTCAGGGAAGAAAAATCATGTGGTAATGAAAAACAACTTAATGTGATTAGCTTTTCTGGATTCCTTTTAAGGGACAAATGGAAATTAAATCCATCAGATATTTTAGTTAAGAACAAGTAACAAATTTTATTCAATACAGAGATATTTTAAGTGTACTTAAAACTAAAAATGTGATCAATTCAGGAAGGAGGAGCAGGAAGTAGAGGAGGAATAAGACAGGGGATAGGAAACAGATAAAAGGGAAGTAAATTGATAAAGAAGATCACAAAGAGGGAAAGTCAAATCAAAGAAATTTGGAATTATTCCCAGGAGTAATAAGGGAGTAAGGTATTAAAAGACTTTAAGCAGAGAAATGGCATGGGCTGTGTTTTGGTTCCATCACTCTGTGGCTAAAGCAGAAGATATATTTATATATTTGAAGAAACAAGACTAGATATAGGGATAGCACCACAGGCAGATAAAAAGAAGATGAGAACTTGAACCAAAACATTGAGATTAAGAATGGAAAGAAGGATATAGGCTTGAAAACTATTTAGAAGATAAGTTTGATAGGACTTTATGATATGTTGAGTAAGGAATACACTAACCTGTCAATCATAGTGCCTGCTATGCCAGCTTTCCCTGTGAGCAATAAATGTCCAGTCCAGATCATTCAGGGGCAAACTGGAGTGGTCACATTTCACCTCACATTAACCTCTCCTCCTGTTAGAGGTGCTTGGAGTGGGATGGGAATCTGATGTAAGGGAAGCTGACGTACCCTGCAATGTGGCCCAGATCCCAGGGACCCCAAAACATTGAACGTAGAGAAAATAGGCCATCATCAAGAAGAGGAGAAGAGGTCCAAATGAGATCAAGTTGAGGCTATGTGAAGGAGGAAGTTGGGTTGGAATCATGAGAGGCTATACCAAGCCAAAGTTATGAAGATAATCTATGATGTACAGAAAGATATGGAATGTGGGAAAAGAATAAGAAAATTACATTTCAGGGATGAATATGGCAGAGATGCTGGAGTCACATTAACTGCCAGAAAGTTCCACAAATTGCAGGTCCTGAGGTTTCCAGAGTTGTCTTGGGTCCACTTGTACTTTTTATGAGGCTTGATTCACTGCCATTAGACTTCTGTCTTCCTTTCCACCCAAACAGGCTCCTGTTACTTGGGCTAAGTTGACCATGTTTCTGTTCCTGGGCAACCTAAAAATATAACTAGATTATGGAGGGTGAGAAGAAAGAGGATTCAATAATGGATGACGCCTAGGTTTCTAGCTTGAAAACAGGCAAATGCTGTTCATCCAACATGTGTCATCAATTGAAACAGAAAATCCAAGAGCAGCACCAAGGTTAGAAACATAAATGACATGTTTATCCTTGGGCATCTTGAATTTGAGATGACTGTAGGCCTTTCAGTTAGAGATAGCAGGCAGAGTTTGCTTTCGATTTAAAATCTGGGCAAGAGGTCTGGGCTAGAGATGGAGATTTCATTCACATCAGCATTTGGTTAGTAACTAAAATGGTGATTGTGGATGAGGTCAACCACAAGTGCGCACAGTAAGAAATGCAGAGGTCTCAAGTTGAAACCCTAGGGAACACCAGTATTCCAGCGGAAGGTGGAAAACGGAGTCCCAAATGAGTCACAGAAGGATTGGTCAGAGATGTAGAGATGTATAGAGGGCAGTGGGCAAACACAGCATGCAAAGGCCAAAAAAATCAATAGTTTCAAGGAGTATACAATATGAAGTATCAAATGCAATAGGAAAGTTCATGAGGCAAAAACTAAAGACAGTCCCGGGTTTGAAAATCAAGAAACTATAGTGAAATTCCTTTCAATGAAGTGGTAAGGATGGAAGATTGCAATAAATTACAACAAGTTCAGGGCTTCCAAAATATCACAGAAAGGGTTGATGATCAAAATAGTGGAATCTTAAGAGACCTCCTCCTTTATAAATTCTAAATTAGAGGGGAAATGTGTATATGTTTCAAAAAAACATGATTAAATTTTTCTATGAAAATGGAGTTGAACTACCATGGACTAGAGTCATGAGGTCAACAGGGCAACAAGACCATAAATGGGTCTGCTGAGATTTTAGTGCTACAGAAGAATAGAAGCCAAACATGCCTAAAAGGCAGCAAAGAACTAGAAACTGTCTTCCTGCATAAAGCCAAGAACTAGGACTGAGTTCCTCACCTAAGAGTGGAAGCTTGGATTGTGGTTGAAATGAGTTACGTTTTTCATGTAAAGTAGGTAATGAGGGGAAAAACAGTTTGAAAACTAAAAGGATAGAAACAGACATGCCAACTATCAGTTAAACACAGCTGTTTTAACGTGTAAATATATCTCTTCTCACTCCCAGTACACCAAGGAAATGGGAGTAAAGAATTACAAGTGCTATAAACCCACATGGACAAAGAGAATGGAAGGTGAGAGACAACACTAGATGATGGATGATGAGAAGAAACGGCATTCACAGACCTGAGAAAGCTGAGTAGCAAGTACATGCCAATGCCAAACCACAGGGCAGGACACTGGACATCTCCATGCTCTGTAGCCCCATGAGCTACAGAGGGTAGGGCTGGGGCTGCGGAATGGAAAAGACGGACTAAAAGTGAAAAAGTAGATCCTGGAGTACTCTCCCACCCTTTGCAAAGCTGAGCAACAACACTTTCTCAATCCAGCAGGAAATAGATGGTTCATTTTGTGGTTAAACTAACCAAAAAGGCTCCATATTCAGGGAGACCAGCCCAATAAAAGAGTGGCAGACAGATGCTTCATGAAAATCAGGATTTGAGGAAAATGAGATTCCCAGACTCCTTTTAGCTCCAAGTTATAATCATATGTGAGTAGATTCCAAATTGGTAGATTATTCTCTGGGGAAGGTGAATGTCCCAAGAGAACAGACCTACAGATACGAATATTTGTGAGTTTCTAAGTAAAGCAGCAAGTTCCCTGCTCAACCACCTCACAGTGAAGCACCACCCATAATGAAGATCCAAGTGCCTTGCTCTTAAATAGGAAGGGTCAACCAAGGACACCAAAACCTTTGAAGAAAATCCCCAGAATAAAAAAGGAGAACCAGCCAAGCAGAAAAAGAAAATAGAGACAATCGAAAGAGGAGGACAAAATTTTTTTAGCTGTAATTTTCTCAGAGAAATAAGAGAAGATTATATTCATGACAGAACAGACAAAAATGGGTTATAAAAAGGAACATTCAGAGAATAATTAAAAGGTCTTGAAATTTTTTTAAAATATAGTAACTGAAATAAGAGAAAATCAATAGAAAGGTTGAAAGATAAAGTTGAGGGCATGTCACAGAAGACTGAACAAAAAGATAGAGAAATAAAAATTAGGAGAGAAGAGGTAAGATCAGTCTAGGAGGTTCAACAGTGAAATATTCAGAAAAAAACAGAAAGGCAGAGGGGAGAAAATGATTTTTTTAATAATATTTTTAAATTTTCGCCAGATGCAGTGGCTCACATCTGTAATCCTAGCACTTTGGGAGGCCAAGGCGGGTGGATCACAAAGTCAGGAGTTCAAGACCAGCCTGGCCAAGATGGCAAAACCCAGTCTCTACTAAAAATTTAAAAATTAACCGGGCATGGTGGTGGGCACCTGTAATCCCAATTACTCAGGAGGCTGAGGCAGGGAATTGCTTGAACTGGGAGGCAGAGGTTTTAGTGAGCTGAGATTGTACCACTGCACTCCAGCCTTGGCAACAGAGCAAGACTTTGTCTCAAAATAAATAAATAATATTTTTAAATGATGAAAAATAAAGGATAGGAGTTTCCAGAATAAGATATTGCAATCTGTGTCTAGCAAAGTTAAAAATTAAAAACAAAACCTATATCAATGCACATTCATTTTGAAATTTCAGAACACTAAGGCTAAGGAAAAACTGGCAAAAGCCTACATGGAGGGAAAACAGAAATAGCTCACAGATAACTTATCTACAGTCAGCTCCACTGTGAGCTAGAACACATCAAAACAATGTCTTCACAAGTCAGAGAGAAAATTATTTCAGTCTAGAACCTAACATTATCAAACAAGTGTGGAATAAAGATAATTACAGAAAGCGCAGCTTCAAAAAATTTACTTTCCATGCACCCTTTCTTAGGAAGTAACCAGAGAAAGTATCCATCAAAAAGAGGAAGCAAATCAAAAAAGAAATCTACAAGATCAAAGAAACAGAGGATCCTACAGAGGAGGGAGTCAAAGGGAAGGATTAGCTGAAGAGCAACTGGTACAAAAGGGAGCAGGAAAAGGCATAGCCCTGGGAAAGAGGGAACGAACAGGGGTAGATTCCCTCATGTGCTTGACTATCTGAAATGCATTTTGCAGTCTTTTAGAGTGTTAGCTAGAATTAGCAATATGTAACATAGACAAGTAAGTAAACAAAAATACAATTGTACATGTCTCAACATAAATTATATCTTCAAAAATGAAGTATAGTTTAAAAACTAGCCATAGAATCATACGTAGAATGTAAGACCTTTTATGTAAGTTTTAAAACACAAAAATTCTACCCATTATTTATTAATATGTTGAAGATTAAAATGCTAAAAGGAACTAAAAGGATAAAAAAATTCGTCATTTTATGTGTCTAGGAGTAAGGAATAAGGAAAAAAAGGACAGGGATCAAGAACAGAGAATTCTTACTTGATCTGACTCAATAATTATGAGAAGCAGTAGAGTGTAGCAATTATTCACTCAATTCTGCAGCCAGACTCCCTGGATTCATATCCCTCCTTCATTTACTAGTTTGTTGTATGACTTTGTGATGGCAGTGGCTGCACACTCCATGGAGCCAGTGGGAGCCCTGCCCTCCTGGGCGGGGCTACAGCCACCCAAACTGCAGCTGTGGATCCAGGCCTCGCCATGCTCTTGAAGCAGGCCAGAAGCAAGCAGGATCTGTCTGCCTGCGTGCAGCTGCAACTGTCTGACCTACTACTGCAGACCTGGGCTTCCCACTGTGTGAGGGAGTAGATAGGAACCGGGAACAAGCAGGAACCCCATCCCTTCCGATTTGGTGCGGCAGGAGCTCCCTGGGTGCAGCTGCAGCTGCTTTCCCAGGTGCAGGACCCAGGCATCTCTGCAGCCTGCATCCCTGGGGGTGGAGAAGGCCCCCTTCCCTGTCCCTGCAGGCTCAGGAATGTCTGCTTCCACTGTCTGGCTGCTCTCTGCTAGACAAAGTCTGGGGCAGAAGGGTATGGGACCCCAGTAAAGCCCCAGCTTCAGACAAGGGAATAAAGGCTGGAGGCCAAGCTGCCAGTCCCTCCGACTGGAATGGGGACCTGTGGTGCCTTTTCCAGACCTGTCATGGCTGCCCATGGACCAATTGGCAGGCACATCCTCTCCTCTGACATCCAGAGCAGGGCAGATGATGACCAGGGGATAGAGAGGACAGAGAGACCACCTGATGACCAGCTGCAGAGAGAAGTACCCTCTCTGCTGAGAGTAACCTCCCTGCTGACAGCTGGAGATGATGGAACAACCAGCTGCAGAGAGGAGCTACCCTCTCTGCTGAGAGCTGCAGACTTGCCATCAGAGAGGAGTCACCCTCTCCAGGGCCTCCTCTCCACTGAGAGCTGATATCAGGAAGACCAGTAGCAAAGAGGAGCTACCCTCTCCAGGGCTTCCTCTCTGCTCAGAACTGAACACTTGATGGATGACCTGCCTACAGATGAGCTACCCATTGCTGGTCTCCTCTGAACTGTTGTAACATTCAATAAAGCTCATCCTCATCTTATTCACCCTTCACTTGTCTGCATATCTCATTCTTCTTGGTTAGAGGAAAAGAACTCAGGCAAAGTTGCCACTGCCACAGAGGTTTCCTGCCAGAAAACTGACACCCAAGAGATCCCGTAAGTCTTGGGCATACTACTTAACTACTGTATTATTCATTTGCCTCATTTGTACAACAGTATCATTCCTTATACTGAAATCACAGAATTTTGTGAAGATTAAGTCCATATATGTAAAACATTTAGAATAATGCCTGATACATAGAAAATCTATTTATTATATATTTAATATCATTATTATTTTTAAAAAGATTTGAAACAAATTAACAATACTCAATTATAGTATATATAAAGATTTGTAATATTGGTTTCTATATTTCTAGGTTTTTATATTTACTAAAAAAAATTGTTTAAGACTTGAAAACAACACTAAAATACCACCATACACCTATTAGAATAGCCAAAATGGAGAGCACTGACAATACCAAATGCCAGTGAGGATGTGGAGCAACAACAGGAATTCTCATTCATTGCTGGTAGGAATGCAAAATGGTACATCCACTTTGGAAGACAGTTTGACAGTTTCTTACAAAATTAAACATACACTTACCATACAATCCAGCAATGGATTTTGTATGGAGATAACTTATATCCATACAAAAACCTATACATGGATGTTTATAGCAGCTTTATTCATAATTGTCAAATTTTGGAGTCAACCAAGATATCCTTCAGTCAATAAATGAGTAAACTGTGGTACATCCAAAGAAAGAAATATTATTCAGTGCTAACAAAAAATAAATTATCCATTCCTTATCTGTTTTTCCATGAAAACACATGAAAGAAACTTAAATGCATATTACTAAATGAAAGAAGCCAATCTGAAAAGGCTACATATTGTATGATTCCAACTATGTCACATTCTGGAAAAGGCAAAACTATGGAGACAATAAAAAGATCAGTAGTTGCCAAGGATTAGGGGGAAAGGAGAAATTAATAGACAGAACAAGTATTTTTAAGACAGAGGAAATACTTCATATAATACTATAATGATGAATAAATGTCATTATACATTTGCCAAAACCCATAGCATGTACAACACCAATAGTGAGCCCTAATATAAACTATTGACTGTGGGTGATAATGATGTGTCAGTGTAAGTTCATAAACTGTAACAAATGTACCACTCTGGTGGGAGGTAGTGGGGGTGCTGATAACAGGTGGAGGCTATGCATGTGTTGTAGGGGTAGGGGGCATATGAGAAATCTCTCTACCTTTCTCTTATATTTGCTGTGAACCTTAAACCTCTCTAAATAATAAAGATAATCTTTTTTTTAAAAAAAAAAGGATAAAATTTAGTTAAAAAAAGAAAATATCAATATTTTACCCCCAAAATAGCAATAATATATTATTCTAAAAGTTTATACAAGAACTTCCACTTCCATTTATGATGTAATAACTGGGTCTAGATTCATCCTTAAACAACTAGAAAATCAGACAAAGTACGAAACAATGGTTTGCAGACATTGGACAACGTGCAGCAAAGGGCAGTGATCCTTGAGAAAATAAAAACAAATGAAATGAGTCCTATCATTATCTCAGATCATTGCTTTGAGGAAGTTTCAAGTCACAGGGAAGAGAGGGAAACCTAAACAGAGCCCAACATTTTCTCTGAATTGAGGAGAGTGAGACTGGAGTTCAGGCAGGTGAAGGTAGCTAGAATATATATGAAAGAACACTAGAGAGAGGACAACTGCACAGAGAGAGATTAACACCAGTGATCTACACATGGGAGTCCTTAATTATTTAGCTGAATATGGAAATGCACATGCATGATCTGAAATTCTATGAGTAAAGCAGTAGGCCAAAACATTTCTGGAGCTCGCAGTGAATTTTATACGGTTTATTTCTCACCTGTTAGAGTGGAGAAATACATGATGCCTCATAATACATGGAGCATCAAAGAGAGTATACAACAGGGAATTCAAAGGTAATATTCAACTACTTTGTAGTGAGGCTAACTCTAGGCTAAAACTTAAAAGTAAGCTTCAAAATAATTGAACCCCCAAGTATCTTAACTATATGACAGAAAAGAAGTCCAACACTTTCTAAGACATAAAAGAAGCCCTGAATGGAAGTTCTAGGGATTAAAAAAAAAACATTGGTAGCTGAAATAAAAAAAACTCACTGAATCAGATTAATAGCAGATTAGATACTATAGAAAAAAACAGCCAAAATGAAGGATGGAAGACAAAAGGGTAAAAGAACAGAGCAAGTAGCCAATGAAAAAAAAATACCAAGCAGACTAAAATTTGTGTAATTTAAGTCTGAGAAAGAAAAAGATGGAAAGACACCCCCAAAAAAAAACTACTTGAGAAAATAATAGGCAAAATATTTCTATAACTGATGAGAACAGTAAATCTACACGTTCAATAAGTTTTTTAAAGCCCAAGAAGAATATATCAAGAACCACACCAATGAACAGCATAATCAAACATCTGAGAGCCAAGGATAAGGAGAAAAGCTTAAAAGTGGCCAGAGAGGCAGGGAGAGATGTTACATACAGAAAACGAAAAATGGGAAAAAAAAATAGATTCCTCATTTAAGCCACACAAGCTATAAGAAAAAACATAAAAAGAAAAAAACCTATCAATCTACATTTTTATACCCAGCAAAAATATCAAAAATGAAGGCAAATAAAGACTTTTTCAGACAAAAAGCTGAGAGACCTTCACTACAAGAAATGTTAGAGGTATATCTTCAGACAGGACAATGATATCAGATGGAAATTTGATCTACACAAAGGAACGAAGAATGCCAGATACAGTAAATCTGACTTTTTTTCTTTTTATTTCCTAATCTTCTTAAAGAATAACTGACTGCTCAAAGAAAAACATTAGGCCGGATGCAGCATATCATGTCTGTAGTCCCAGCACTTTGGGAGGCCTTGCCAGGTAGATCACAAGGTCATGAGTTCAAGACCAGCCTGGCCAATATGGTGAAACCCCATCTCTACTAAAAATACAAAAATTAACTGGGCATGGTGACATGCACCTATTGTCCCAGCTGCTCAGGAGGCTTAGGTAAGAGAATTGCTTGAACTCAGGAGGCAGAGATTGCAGTGAGCCGAGATAGCACCTCTGCACCAGCCCGGGTGACACAGCGAGACTCAGTCTCAAAAAAAAAAGCGGGGGAAAGAGAAAGACTGCAATACGATAATAGTAGGGGACTTCAACATCCCACTTTTGGCAATGGATCTATCTTCCAGGCAGAAAATCAATGAAGTAACATTGTAGTTAAGCTATATAGGCCAAATGAATCTAACAGACATTTGTAGAACATTTCACTCAAATGCTGCAGAAAAACGTTTGTCTCATCAATAAATGGAACATTTTCTAGGATAGTGCATATGTTACACCAAAAAAAAAAATCTTAACAAATTCGAGAAAGTAGAAATTATATCAAGTATCTTTTCTGACTACAATGAAATAAAACTAAAAATAACAGGAGGAATTTTGGAAACTATACAAACACATGTAAATTAAACAGCATGCTCCTGAATAATGAATGGGTCAATGAAGAAATTAAGAAAGAATTTTTAAAATTTCTTGAAACAAATGGAAATACCAAAACCTATGGAATACAGCATGGACAGTATTAAGAGTGAATTTTACAGCAATTAATGCCTACATCAAAAAATAAATACGTAAAAGACTTTAAAGGAACAACCTAACAATGCACCTCAAGGAACTAGAAAAGCAAGAATAAACCAAACCTAAAATTAGTAGAAGGAAAGAAATAGAAAAGAACAAGCAGAAATGAATGAAATTGAGACTAAATAAACATCATAAAATATCAACAAAATGAAAAAATTGTTATTGAATAGATTTTTTTTTAAATTGACAAATCTTTGGCTAGAGGAGAAAAAAGAGAGAAGACCCAAGTAAGTAAAATCAGAAACAAAAAAGAAATATTATAACTGATACCACAGAAAGACAAAGGATTGCTAGAGATTATCATGAACAACTATATGCTAACAAATTGGAAAACCTAAAAAAATGGATAGTACACATACAACCTACTAAGATTGAACCATGAAGAATTAGAAAACCTAAACATACTAATAATGGGTAATAAGATCAAAGCAGTAATAGTCTCCTATCAAAGCAAAGCCCAGAATGTGATAGATTCATTGCTTAATTCTATCAAATATTTAAAGAAGAACTAATAACAATTCCACTTAAACTATTTCAAAAAATTGAAGAGGAGGGGACACTTATGAACCCATTCTACAATGCTAGCATTACCCTAACACCAAAAACAGACAAGGACACACACACAAAAGAAATCTGTAGACCAATATCCTTGATGAACATAGTATTAAAAATACTAGCAAACAGAATTCAATAATACTTTTAAAAGATCATTCACCATAATAAAGTGGAATTAATACAAGGATGCAAGGACTGTTCAACATATGCATAAATAAACATAGTGCATCACGTAACAGAATCAAGGACAAGAAACCATGTGATCCCTTCAATAAATGCTGAAGAAGCATTCAATAAAATTTAACATCCTCAACAAACTGAGTATAGAAGGAATGATTAAAACCCTCAACAAACTGGGTATAGAAGGAATGTACCTCAACATGATAAAGATGATGTATGACAAGTCCATAGCTAATGTCATACTGAATGGAGAAAAATGGAAAGCCTTTCTACTAATGTCTGGAACAAAACAAGGATGCCCACTGCCATCACTTTTATTCAACATGGTTCCAGAATTCCTTGCCAAAGCAATTAGGCAAGAGAAAGAAATAAAGGGCATCCAAACTGGAAAGGGAGAAGTCAAATTAGCCTTGTTTGCATACTACATTATATTATATTTAGAAAAACCTTAAGACTCCCCTGGAAAGTTATTAGAACTGAGAAACAAATTCATTAAAGTTGTAGTACACAAATCGACATACAAAATTAGTAGTGTTTCTATACACTAACAGCAATCAATCTAAAATTGAAGTCAATAAAGTAATCCAATTTACAATAGCTACCAAAAATTAAATAAAATGCCTAGGAATAAATGTAACCAAAAAGTGGGAGATCTCTACAAATAAAACTATAATTAAGGAGGTCACAAAAAAAATGGAAAAATATCATGTGCTCATGGATTGGAAGAAATAATATAGTTAAAATTTCCATACTATCCAAAGCCATCTACAGATTCAATGCACTCCCTATCAAAACACTAATGACATTCTTCACAGAAATAGAAAACACAATTTAAAAATTTATATGGAACCATGGAAGATTTGTAATAACTAAAGCAATTCTGAGCAAAAAGAACAAAGCCGGAATCACCATTCTAAAAATTGTACTACAAAGATATAGTAATCCAAACAGCACACTACTGGCATAAAAACAGACATATAAACCAATGGAATAGAATAGAGAGTCAAGAAATAAATCTACATACAGCCAATTCATTTTTGACAAAGGCACCAAGAACATACATTATGGGAAGGACAGTCTCTTCAATGCATAGGAAAACTGAATATCCATATGCAGAAGAATGAAACTGTATCACCTTCTTTCACTATGTACAAAAATTAACTTATAATGGATTAAAGACTTAAACTGTAAGACCTGAAACTAAAAATCTATTAGAAAAAAAAATGTTGGCAAAATGCTACAGGACACTGGGCAAAGCTTTTTTTCTTTAAAAAAAAAACAATTAATGGACTTTATTTTTTGAGCAGTTTTAGGTTAATAGAAAAATTGAACATAAAGTTCAGAGAGTTCCCACTTGCACCCAACTTCTGCCAGTTTCTCCTATTTTTAACATCTCGCATTACTATGATACATTTCTTGCATTTGATGGCCAGTATTGACCTTATTGACAATGCCAATATTGATGTTATTATTAACTTAAATTCATAGTTTACGTTAAGGTTCTCTCTTTGTGTTGTATAATCTGTGTTTTGACAAATGTATCTAGTGTTACAGTATCATACAGCACTATCTTAAAAGTCCCCTATGCTCTATTTATTCCTTCTCCCTCCATCTAACTCCCTGGCATTCGCTTAACTTTTTACTATCTCTGTAGTTGTGCCTTTTACAGAAGGACATACAGTACAGCTACTAAAGAATGTGCCTTTTCAGATTGGCCTTTTTATCTTATCAATATGCATTTATGGTTACCCTATACTTTTGTGTGGCTTGATAGCTCATTTCTTTTTATTGATGAATAGTATACCACTCTATGAATGCATTAAAGTTTGTTTATGCATTCACCTACTAAAGGGCATCTTGGTTGCTTCCACATCTTAAATAATTATCAAACAAGCTGCTACACACATTCATATGCAAATTTTTATATCCACAGACGTCTTCAAAACATTTGGGTAAGAAGAAGATTGTTGAATCATATGGTTTGAGTATGTTTATTTTGTAGGAAACTGCCAAACCAGCTTTCAAAATGCCTGCACCATTGTGCATTCCCACCAACAATGAATGAGAGTTGCTGTTGTTCCATATTCTTACTAGCATTTGGTGATTTCAGTGTCTTGGTTTTTAGCAATCTAATAGATGTGTAGTGGTATCCTGTTTTAATTTGCAATCAATTCTTCAATGACACATAATGTTCAGCCTCTTTTCATATGCTTATTTGACTTATATCTTCTTTGGTGAGGTGAGTTCAGACCTTTTGCCCGTTTTGTGTTGTTTGCTTTCTTATTGTTATTATTAAGTTTTAAGAATTCTTTGTGTATTTTGCATATCAGTCCTTTATCAGATAGGCACTTTGCAAATATTTTCTGCTAGTCTGTGGTTTATCTTTTCATTCCTTTAACAGTACTTTTCATAGAGCAGGAGTTGTTATTTTTAATGAAGTCCAACATATTACTTTTTTCCATGGATCATGCTTTTAGTGTTATGTCTAAAAAGTCACCACCAAACTAAAGGTCACCTAGATTTTCTTCTGTATTATCTTCTAGGAGTCTTAGAGCTTTCAGTTAATTTTTCTAAAAGGTATAAAGTGTGTTCATGAATTTTTTTGAATGTGGGTGTCCAACTGTTTCATCACCCCTTGTTGAAAAGTATGTCCTGACCGGGCGTGGTGGCTCAAGCCTGTAATCCCAGCCCTTTGGGAGGCCAAGACGGTTGGATCACTTGAGATCAGGAGTTCAAGACCAGCCTGGCCAACACGGCGAAATCCCATCTCCACTAAAAATATAAAAGTCAGCTGAGCATGATAGCAGGTGCCTGTAATACCAGCTACTCAGGAGGCTGAGGCAGGGGAATTGCTTGAACGTGGGAGGTGGAGGTTGCAGTGAGCCAAGATGGTACCATTGATAAATGGGATCTAACTAAACTAAAAAGCTTCTGTACAGCAAAAGAAAATATCGTCAGAGTGAACAGACAACCAACAGGATAGGAGAAAACTTTTGCAATCTATCCATCTGACAAAAATCTAATATCCAGAATCCACAAGAAACTTAAATAAATTTACAAGAAAAAAACAACCCCATTAAAGAGTGAGCAAAGGACATGAACAGACTCTTCTCAAAAGAAATTGTTCATGAGGACAACAAACATATGAAAAAAAGCTCAGCATCTGCGACATTGATTACCACCTGTAGGGGTCTGTCCTGCAAACCCTGACTCCATGACGGGTGAATAAATACACTCAAACACAGAGTACAGTGAACGAGTGGACTAGGCAACATCACCTGCTCTCAGAGGGCGATTGCAGCTACCCAACCCCCCTAGTGCACTCATTCAGTGTACTCTGTGTTTAAGTGTATTTATTCATCCATTGGGGAGTCAGGGTCTGCAGGACAGACCCCTGCAGGTGGTGATCAGCATCTCAGGTGGTGATCCCAATGTGACCATTGTCTCAGCACCCATAACCCTGAGATTAAGAGTCTCGTGCTCTGTCGACCGAGCTAGCTGGGCCTTCCTCATGGCAGGCGAGAGTTCTTTTTTTTTCCCTCCTCACATTCATTCAGTATAAATTTAATAACAGAGGTTCTAAGTCAACAAACTTGTGTATAATTAAGACATCTAAAACAGTAGTTCTTTGAAAGATTAAAGCTCAGGTACTGATGCCCAGAGCAAACATGATTAGAGGATAATATACCTGGTTAACCTCCCCCGAAGAAGGTTTTTCAGCACAAAGTTTACATGAGTAAACAAGTTAGAATAGAGGCAAAGGAATGTGGGGTAAACAGATTTAACTGGGGAAGCTTCTATTATCCCTAATCTTTACCCTATGATCTAATGCTCTAAGGTAAGAACTGGCTGCCTTCAGCCTGTTCCATTATTCAAAATTATAAAAACCTTTCAGCCTTCCAAAAGATTTGAGACTCTGTCCTATAACTTTCCCTAATATTTTCCTTAATATTTTGCCCACCACCCTGCTTGAATCCCAGCGAACATCACTGATCATTACAGAAATGCAAATCAAAACCACAATGAGATACCATCTCATGCCAGTCAGGATGGCAATTATTAAAGTCAAGAAACAACAGATGCTGGTGAGGCTGTGGAGAAAGAGGAACACTTTTACACTGTTGGTGGGAACGCAAATTAGTTCAACCATTGTGGAAGACAATGTGATGATTCCTCAAAGACTTAGAACCAGAAATAACATTTGACCCAGCAATCCCATTACTGGGTTTATGTCCAAAGAAATATAAACCATTCTGTTATAAAGATACATGCACATGTATGTTCATTGCAGCACTATTCACAATAGCAAAGTCATGGAATCAACCCAAATGCCTATTAATGATAGACTGGATAAAGAAAATGTAGTACATATACACCATGGAATACTATATAGCCATAAAAAGGAATGAGATCATGTTCTTCACAGAGACATGGTTGAAGCTGGAAGCCATTCACCTCAGCAAACTAACACATGAACAGAAAACTAAGCACCACATGTTCTCACTTATAAATGGGAGCAGAACAATGGGAATACCTGGACACAAAGAGAGGAACAACACACACTGAGGCCCATGAGGGTGGCAGTGACGTACAGTGGGAGGGAGAGCATCAGGATAAATAGCTAATGCATGTGGGGCTTAATACCTAGGCAATAGGTTGATAGGTGTAGCAAACACCATGGCACATGTTTACATATGTAACAAAGCTGTACTTCCTGCACATGTATCCCAGAACTTAAAATATAATTAAATGAAATTT
>PVKP010029820.1:0-28587 GCA_004027715.1 Plecturocebus donacophilus | reverse complement strand
AAAACAAAAAACCCTACTTAATTAGGAACAGTGGCTTTTTGTGTGATCATTTTAGGAAGAGAGCTCCTGTTTTCAAGTCGATGTGAGGGAAATTGGTTGAAGTTACTCAAACCTGAGACTGAAGGGCAGTCACTTTATAAACCTTAAGAGCAACTGAGGGGAAAGAAAAAGACCTCAAAGATTTCAGACCTTTGGATTTTTCTCAGTGATTTTGTGGAACATGAATGGAATTTGGGGCCAGAAGGCATTTGTACCTTTAAACCAGGCAACCAAGGAACTTGGTTTTACTCTTAGGAGCGAGAATAGTATTAAAATGCCTTCAACTGGATTGCACGTGTGTGGGTATAAGTTAGAAAGAAACTAAAGATTGTGTCATGTCAAGTGTTATTAAAGTCCAGAAAAGAAAAGACATAGCCCTAGGACACATATTTTCTATTAGAATAAAAGCAAGCAAGCCAGAAATAGACAGATCATGACAGGGAGGGGTGGAGGGGGTATCCCTGATTTTGAATACTTGATGGTTTCCTGCAGGAAATAGTTGATGCTTTTATCTACTAATTTGGATTTTTTTTTTTTTTAAATTGCTTTGGTATTAAAGTGATCAAGGAATTGCATAATTTTATGGTAATAATTTTAAGGAGCCACAAGTAGTTTTGGAAGCACACTGTGTTTTGTTCCAGGCACTGAAAGAGTGGAGGGGGGCTAGACTATCTCAGGTGGCCTTGAACCACTGCTGGCAAAGGAACAGATAATGAGGCCAGGGCAGTGGGGGGAACTTTGCGTTGTGAAGGCTGGGTCAGCCAGATAGCAAGCATCTTCTGCTTTTCCTGCTATCGCAGATATGTGGACATGTGGATGTCCTCCCTCAATTGTATATGCGGAGCCTAAGGTTACAGAGTCCTCCTGGGAGCCCCATTGTGTCTGACTGAGGGCGGGGAGTAAGGAGGCTCTCCTAGCCTGGCTGACCTCCCACTGCCTTGTCCTCATCCTAAGCTGGGTGGGAATCAGGGCTCTGATTACACTGGGCCAACCCAGCCGGCAGCCTTTGTTACGTGGGAATCTCTGGACCTGCTCTTGTGGGTACCGCTTTGCTTCCCTGTCGGGCAGCTAAGCACAATAGATCAGTTCAGGTTTCTGGACGTGGGATTTATTTGATCCACCAAATCCTTAAAGTGGACGAGGATGTCCCATGTGTTTGTGTGAAGTATGTCTAAGGACCCTGAGAAGAGGTGGCCTGTATCCGAATCAGGGTATAGAGTCATCTGTAGTTATTATTTTTTGAGTTCTCAAGTAATTCAAAGCAGGTATGTACTTGCATGAAATAAGATCACTCATGGTCACTGGTGAATGTTTAGCTGAGACTGTTTTCCATTTGCTGGCAGCAAAGCGGACAGACAGCTCCCATTCTGCTATCAGCCCTAGCAGACAGTCACAGAGAGTCTGCCTGGGCTGAAGCTTCCCTGGCCTTCTCCCCTAGGTTGCTCGGTTAGCTTCTCCATAGATTCGATGTAGCATTGGTTAAAAACACACAGACACACAGACACACAGACACACACACATACCCCACACTCAATGATGTGCAGTTGCCTAATGGTTCTTCAGGGGTAGTGTGGATTCTCCTGATCTAAACTGCGCGCTCAGTGTAAGTGGGGGCTGGCCTGGTGGAAGAGGTGGTGTCTGCTCAAAGAGACCAGAGCGTGAGCTTTCGTACCATGATTCCCACTGGAGAGTCTCTGGAGATGGTGGAAGGGGGAGAGAACTCTGTTCTTAGCCACAACCCCCAATAACCCAATCTCTTCAGCTTGCCTGGCCCCAGTTTCCAGGTGTGCAAACAGTGAGAGCCACTGTCCCAGCTCTTGTCTGGGACAATACCGAGTTTCTTCATGAAATTCCCTTATAGGACACAGGTCTCATATTGCAGAAAGCCAGTGAAGGAGGCAGAGGTCCTGCAGGGTGCAGAGGGCCAGAGGGCCCCTGGTTTCGGAGCTGGTCCCAGGGCCCCAGGCCTGGCCTGAGTTACCTTATCTGTACCACTGTAGAGGATGACATGTGTGCTGCAGCCTGGTCTGCACCCCACTGCAAAGCCACCTGTGGGGTTCCTATCACCTCCATTCTCAAAGCCTCTTCTGCCCCAAAGCCCTCCTTGCTCTAGACCTTCCTGGCTCCTGCATGGACAAGCCCACGCCACACTTCCTCACCCACCCTTCAAGGCCCAACTCTTACCTCCATCTGCCCTTTGTGGAGAGTCCTTGCCTCAGCCAGGCTGGGTGGCTCCACCCATGGCTGCCTTCCTGGAACATCCTTGATCGCCCCTACCTCCTTAAAGGCTCCCAAAACCCCCCAGACTGGAAACCCCTCATCTTCCTGCCAAAGGGGCAGGTGCCACCTTGCTCAAGCCTTGGGTGTGATGGGCCTGGGTGCTTCCTAATTAGCCGGAGGGGTCTCGGAGGTTGAGGGGAGATGTTTCTGGATTGTCGTCCTCATGCTCCCCAGAGCAGTGCCCCCTTGAACAAGAGGCTCTCTGCCAACACCAGCTCAGTGGTGATTTCAGAAAAATCTCTCCTGGATGCCTGTGTCTGCTGCTGACCACAGTCGCTGGTCTCAGAGGGGCATGATTAACTGCTGGCTTATTGAGCACCTACTATGTGCTGTAGCTGTATAGCTGTAGTACACAATGTTATAGAAGATTTGGTTGGGGGTATGGGGCTCGGCAGGAACAGGCAGAGGGGGAAGAAACCTGAACAACTCGATGGTACAAAAGATATCCCATAGCAGAGATGTGCAGTGTTGGGCTGGAAGAATGTGGGAGCGTCAGAAGGGCAGAGGGCATCAGCTGGGAAGAGTCTGTGGTTGGAGACTGCAAACATACGGAAGGCAGTTTAGGGGAACACTGGCCGGGTGCCTGAACACGTGGTGTTTTCTGGAAGGAACTAACCAGTGTGAGGATATGCTGATTGCATACTCAGCCACCACCCACGGAGGCTCTAAACCTGAGTACTTCTAGTTCTGGCTTCACCCCCAGCTTGCAGAGTGAGCCCAGGCAGACCGTTTGGATGCAGCTAAATACCCCTGGCTGCTTGCTGCAGCACGGTCGTTGTCAAGGATACTTGGTGGATGAATAAAACATCTCAGAAAGGAGAGGTGCATCTCCCGGAAAAGTCCTGCGATTGACAAGAGGAGCCCCAGTACCATCTTGGCTGTGAGTGACACAGGAGTCCCTTTGCAGGCCATAGGCTAGCAAGGATGGAGGGCTAGACAGGTGCTTGCCCACTGCCAACCATGGGAAAGCTCTCTGTCTGTCACTGCAATGTGTGACAAGGCCACTGAAAAGGGGACCCCTGTACGAAGGAATGGATGGCCTAAAACAGCCAGTGCTGGGAAAAAGGGAATGAAAACTGACGTTCACTGCTTTGCCTTCTCCTTTGGGTCTCCAGGGTCCAGGAAAATGGAACAGGAACCTTGATTGTTCTGTGGACCGTTCCTCCCTTTATTAACATTTACATAGTTCTTGATGTCAAATTTCAAATCACACAGAAGTTTATAGAGCAAAAACCACAAGCCTCCTTTTGTTCCCTCCTCCTTCCCTCCCGGCCCCAAATTTTATACTTATCGCAGGTCTTTTTCTATGCCTTCTTGCACATATATTTACATGCAAAAATACACAAATGTAATTTTTGTGTTTCCTTCTGCACAGCTGGGATTGTGCGGTGTGTGTGTGTCTCCACGTTGTCTTTCACTGAACAGCATCTCATAACTCTCCCTGTGGATGAAGGGAGGCCTCCCTCTCACAGCTGTATTGTGTTCCAGACAGCAGAGACACCAGGCTTACTGAGTCATGCCTCTACTAAGAGGCATTTACGTCGTCTCCACTGTTTGCTAGTAAATAAATGCTGCTTTAAAAAACATCAATTTGTATCATCATCATCGAACCGGAAAGAAACATCTTTTGTTCTGTGCCCCCGCCTCCTTTCTTCCGCCACCTGGAATCTTTTATGCAGAAACCTGAAAACCTAAATCAGAAGTGAGTCTCATTCCCCTGCCTGCCCTGGTGTGATCACTGAGGCCATAGACACGCAGGCAGTGGGCAAGTTTGATTCACATCCAGACATGTTTCCTAGACCCTGGCCTCAAGCGAGAATGGAATTGCTGGTTGATTCCAGCAGAGGGTGACTGGTCTCAGTGGAATGAGGATGCCTCCTTCAGGCCATGTGGTTATCTGCCGTCCCAGCTTCCCAGCATAAACAGACCTGGGCACAAGCTGAGAGGCCTTAAGAATGTAGACAAGGACCCAAGGGCTGGCCCATCCAGATTTGTGCGGAATGCAGTCAGCTCTTTCTGTATGGGATGAGGTCATCCCCTGCTTTTGCTTGAGGGGAGCTGTGATTTCTGTGCAGGGCCCTCCGGGGGTTCATTAGAGGCCTCCCTCCCTCTCTCCACTTTCAGATTTTGCAGAGAGCTTTGTCACCAGGCCTTTGGGAACCAGGGGCCCAGGGTACCCATTTCATAGTTTGCCCTATGAAGCTTTTGTTCCTATCAGGCATACTGAGAGTGTCACTTGTTAAGATCTAAGCAGGTAATTTAGGAAGATTCTTTGCTCCAATGGCGGACGCACACCATCAGCGCATGGTGCTCCATGAATGTGGGCCCTGCCCGCCCTGGACGTCTTGCAAACAGACTGGGGTGGCTGGAGCCTTTGTCGCAAACCGCATTCCATGTTACGTGGCAGTTCCCTATTTTGAATAAGGGGATTGTCCTTGTCAAATAATAGTCTGTTTTCTGGAAACAGCCCTTATTTGTTTCTGAAACCTAATGCATGAAACATACCAAAATGACAAAACGCTGAGCTACTGTATGACATTTTTTTTTTTTTTTTATCTTCAGCTTCCATTTAAATTTGCAGAGGACCTGATGACTGCACCGTCTGCTTAGACTCTCTTGTCTCTGTACTTTCCTTCCTTTGTCTGACCAGTGGAGCCTTTGGTGGTAGGAAGGGAGAGGCCGTCCAGGCCCCTAGAGGAAAGCAGGTGATCAGGGCGTGGGCCTCTGGTTTCATTTCCTGGCTGGTCTCAGTGTGGGGTGCTGTTCCTTGGACTGACTGGTGGTTAATGATTGAGGATCAGTGATCAGAGACTGATGATTGGTGAGCGGTGGTTGGTGGGGCAACCTCTGCTTTCTCATTCAGACCTTGGGGGGCAACAGCTGTGCCCTTGTTAGAAGCTTCCTGCTGTACCACCCAGGAGGGGAGAGGCAAGGACAGAGCTGAGGACAGCCACGCAGGGAAGTGCCTGTCTCAGAAATAGTTTTTGACTCGGAGGACCAATGGTCCCTAAGACAAATTTTCTTCTCCCAAGAGGGCAGAGGTAGAAACCCAAGGGCTGGATGGGGGTCCCTGAGCCCTTCTTTACCTCCCAGCCCCACTCTGGGCTCAGAATACCGAAGGCTGGTAGCTCAAGGCGGGTTGTGCTAAGAATGGAGGACCTGGAAGGAAGGACGCACTCGAGATATGTGACCCAGGTGTCTTCTCACTGAGTGACCCTGCGTCCTGCAGGCGCCTGTCCGTGCTGAGCAGTGGCCACTTGCCTGGCCAGTCGGCACCTGCCATGTCTGTACACTGGAGGGTGAGTGAGACCCGAGCCACAGGAATGTCTCCATGGTGGGGGAGAGGGTGGGTTTGGGATCCAAGTTCAGGCAAACAAAGACTGAAGGTCATTTCTTTCTTTGCGGGTCCTGTGAATGGCCCAAACCCCAGGATTTATGGCAGTTTCTGCTGAGGCTGGTGGCTGTGCCAGTGGGGACAGAGCAGGGAGCCCAGGCCAAGCCCCAGCTGAGCTGCCCTCTGGACCCAGCTGCTGTCCCTGCTGCTGCCCAGCTGTGAGACCATCCTTCATTCAAGCTCCTCTGCTCTCCCGGGACTCCGGGGGTAGATGAGATCACGGGATGAAAGTGGTTTATAAACCAAGCCACGATGCAAATGAGTTTCATTTTAAGGATATGGGAAAAAGGAACAAGGGTCATTGCAGTAGAGCCATGCGGGAGAGCGAAGGTGAAATTCTTGTCTCCTGGAAACAGGGTAGAGAGTGGAGTGTTGGCTCTGGGTCATTTGGTAGCCAAGGGAAGGTGGCAACAGTAGCTTCGAGGCACAGCCTGGGGCTGGCCGTCCTCGCTGGGGGCAGTCTGGCAGGTCAGGGTGTCCTCAGCTGCCTGCTGGGGCTACGTCCTTTTGGAGTTCTAGAGCTGCATCTTAGGACAGGTGTGCTGAACCTCCTGCTTTGAGTTTCTATCCTGATCTTGACCTTGCTCACCTCCACAGGCATGTCCCCCATGCTTGGTCATCAGGGTTTGTGATAAGCTGATGGTCACAGGGCTTGATTTCTCCTAGTGGGTGACTCTGAGGACGGCCAGGCCTCCCACTGCATGAGCAGTGTGGTTTCCTCCACAGAGGGCTTTCAGAGTGGGCAGGAGATGTGGTCGTCATGGGAGGCCCAGCTCTCTCTGTCGGCCGTGAAAGACACTGAGCCAGGTTGGGTCACCAGGAGGGGACCCCACGGTCATTTACATCCTGCAGAGGGAAATGCCCAGAAGCCTGCAACAGGCCCCACTCAGCAGGGTTCAGGCGAGGTCCTCTGCCTCGAGTGTTGAGGCTGCCGAGCCGAGGCAGTGAAATCTCACTTTTCAGGGATTCTGTCATGTTGTCCCAAAGGAGAAACCCATCAAACAACCCAGGCTCTGTGTGGGCTTGTGAGTCTCCCTCCACTGGGGATATTTATTGCTTAGCCAGTAAGAGCCCCTTTTTAAGGGGCATACAATTAAACAAGGTTCTGCTTTTTGCGGAAGGGAAAGACGGCTCCCCTTAGGCGGCAGAGTCCCTGGGGTTCTTTCTTCCTAGCCAGAGAGGGAGAAGGGAGTGATATTTTATTGAGCATCTGCTAGGGCCAAGCTCTGAATTAGGCCCTTTCTTTTCACTTTCTGTGAGATAGGTGCTGTTGTCCTGGGGAGGCAGACACAGATTAGCTCTCAAGTTACACGCTAATTAATAGAGGAGCCAGAGTTCCAGCCCAGGAATGTTGGATCTTCTTGGAGCGGGTGGCTTCCCAACTGTGGCTTCGCATGCTGACTATGCCACTGTCCACAGGGCACCCTTGGGCTGATGTTTTCACCTTACCTGTCCCCCATAATTGTGCAGTGGGGTTTGGGCAGAGCTAATTGCTGACCCAGGACCATGGCCTGGAGGGATTTCAGGGCCTTCCTAGGGACAGACTGACAGTAGACAGCCCGTCAGTCTATCTGGAGAAATTGGTGCCAGATGACAGTGGTACCCTGTGGCTGAATTCTGGCTGGGAGTTAAATGGTGATGGAGTGTTGGCCTCACCTCAGGTCAGCAGGGAAAACAGTTGGGAAAGTCGTCAGCCCTCCTGAAATGCAACAGGTGGTGATCTTTGTGCTTTGGGTCTTGGCACACTTTGCTCTTAAAGCAGTTGAACAAATAAAGGAATGGAAAAATAGGTGCCGACCCAGAGCTTGAGACAGCTGGCTGGCTGCCCTTCGTTGAAAAGTACCACACAGCCAGCTCAGAGTCTTCAGGTTTGGGGCACAGGCACGCTGCGGGGCACCCTGCATAGGCTCACTGTGTTTGTAGAGACTTTATGACTGCACGCTGGGGCCGCCTGACACCCAGGTTGGCATGTGAATTTAGCAGAAAGGTAAAAAGTGCTGAGTCACATTTTAAATGCAAATTTGGAGGAGGATTTGAAATGCTTTCACTAAGACACCAAAGCAGGACACTTGTAATATAGCAGTGCCAGGAGCGGACAACCCTGCCATTCTTTGGGGACTTAGATAAAACAGCTCCACTGCCCCCTGCTGAGAGTGAGCGGGCCGTCATCTCGGTGGCCGGGGCCCAGCCACCTGATGTTTCTTTGGCCCCCGTACTGTGTTGATTTCACACCCTGGGCACAGCCAGGCTGACGGTGTCTTGAGAACACAGCCATAAAAAAACGAAGAAAGCAAACACAGTTTCTGTCTTGGAGTACTGCAAGGATTTAGATTTGGGGTATGTTTTATTTTGTTTTGGAAGTCCTATTATGGATGTTTTCTTTTCTCCCATCTTTGCAAAGACATTACAGAGCTAAACCAAAACAGCTGAGCCTGTCAGGGTCCTGGAGAAGCATTTTGCCTGAAACTTGAGTTTTTCCTAATGAAGTGACTTTTCTCTTCCATCGTTTTCCTTTGCTTTTCTCGTAGGTCATTTGATCGCTCCCCTCAGCACAATGGATCTGCATGTCTTCGACTACTCGGAGCCGGGGAACTTCTCGGACATCAGCTGGCCGTGCAACAGCAGCGACTGCATCGTGGTGGACACGGTGATGTGCCCCAACATGCCCAACAAGAGCGTCCTGCTCTACACACTCTCTTTCATCTACATCTTCATCTTCGTCATCGGCATGATTGCCAACTCCGTGGTGGTCTGGGTAAACATCCAGGCCAAGACCACAGGCTACGACACACATTGCTACATCTTGAACCTGGCCATCGCTGACCTGTGGGTTGTCCTCACCATCCCGGTCTGGGTGGTCAGCCTCGTGCAGCACAACCAGTGGCCCATGGGTGAGCTCACGTGCAAGGTCACGCACCTCATCTTCTCCATCAACCTCTTTGGCAGCATCTTCTTCCTCACGTGCATGAGCGTAGACCGCTACCTCTCCATCACCTACTTCACCAACACCTCCAGCAGTAGGAAGAAGATGGTGCGCCGGGTCGTCTGTGTCCTGGTGTGGCTGTTGGCCTTCTGCGTGTCTCTGCCAGATACTTACTACCTGAAGACTATCACGTCTGCGTCCAACAATGAGACCTATTGCCGGTCCTTCTACCCCGAGCACAGCATCAAGGAGTGGCTGATCGGCATGGAGCTGGTCTCCGTCATCTTGGGCTTTGCAGTTCCCTTCTCCATCATCGCTGTCTTCTACTTCCTGCTGGCCAGAGCCATCTCGGCGTCCGGTGACCAGGAGAAGCACAGTAGCCGGAAGATCATCTTCTCCTACGTGGTGGTCTTCCTCGTCTGCTGGCTGCCCTACCACGTCGCAGTGCTGCTGGACATTTTCTCCATCCTGCACTACATCCCCTTCACCTGCCGGCTGGAGTACGCCCTCTTCACGGCCCTGCACGTCACGCAGTGCCTGTCACTGGTGCACTGCTGCGTCAACCCTGTCCTCTACAGCTTCATCAATCGCAACTACAGGTACGAGCTGATGAAGGCCTTCATCTTCAAGTACTCGGCCAAAACGGGGCTCACCAAGCTCATCGATGCCTCCAGAGTCTCAGAAACAGAGTACTCTGCCTTGGAGCAGAGCACCAAATGATCCGCCCTGCAGAGGCACTGGGACCGGTGTGCTTGCTTTTGAACAGGCCCTGCGGTTTTCTAGAGCAAAGCAAAGTAGCTTCGGGTCTTGATGCTTGAGTGGCGTGAAGAGGGAGGCACGCGTCCTTGTGCGTCCGTTCTCTCTCTTGACAATGGTGCTGCCGTTTGGCTGTGCGTGCCGACAGTTTGCAACAGGCAGAGCTGCATGGTGCGGCAGTGCTGGGCGTCGGAGCCAGCTGAGGACAGGCTTGCCTGGACTTCTGTAAGATAAGATTTTCTGTGTTTCCTGCATTGTTTTGGTATGGTGATTTGTATTTAAATTTTAAGACTTTATTTTCTCACTCTTGGTGTACCTTATAAATGTATTTGAAAGTTAAATATATTTTAAATATTGTTTGAGAGGCATAGCACTGACGTATATTCGGATTGTTGTAGTTTTAAGGTTAGTTTGACTTCAGTTTTGACTAAGGATGACACTAATTGTTAGCTGTTTTGAAATTATATATATATATATATAAGTATATATAAGTATATAAATATATGCCAGTCTTGGCTGAAATGTTTTATTTACCATAGTTTTATATCTGTGTGGTGTTTTGTACTGGCACGGGATATAGAAAGAAAACTGCTCTGTTATGCAATTTGTGATATTAATAGTATTGTAAAGTTACATTTTAGAAAAAACACAGAAAACTGTCCTGGGCTGCAAATCGGTGCACACAACGAACAGTCACATTTCAAAATCTCCATTTGTAAGTTATTTTTTTAAATAAAGATGCTTTGTTTCCTAAAAATGCATCACGTCTCAGTTTTAAAAGTGTGTTTCGGCATTTGGGTAGCATGCATGATAATACACGGATACATGGAGCACACACAGGCCAACTGAATGAACACGTTTAGAAAGAGTGCTACCGTGAATCAAAAGCCACCAGGCTAACTTAATTGAAATGATATAAAAAGAAAAACATTTCAGTATACTGTGCGGGTTTTATTTTTGAATTTTCAGGCAATAATGTGTTTGGTGGTGCGGGGAAATGATTGTTAGGGTGAACTAGATGGTCATGGAGAGGAGGCTGGCACAGAGAAGGTGCCACTTGCTGTCCAGGCAGGAGAGTTTCAGGGTGTGGGACTGGTGTCCTCATCTGTTCCACCTGTGTGCTGTCCAGGCAGGAGACTCTCAGTATGTGGGACCGGTGTCCTCATCTGTACCACCTGTGTGCCGTCCAGGCAGGAGAGTCTCAGTACGTGGGACTGGTGTCCTCATCTGTACCACCTGTGTGCCGTCCAGGCAGGAGAGTTTCAGTACGTGGGACCGGTGTCCTCATCAGAATCACCTGCGTGCTCCTGAGACTGTGGCACAGCCCCTTACGTCTCCTCTGCTAAGGTGAACACCTCCAGGGGCAATACTTCCTATTCAGAGTTTTCATTTAAACCGTACCGATCAGCTACCCTCTTGAGGTCACACAACAAGGGAATCCCCAGCGTGTGCCTGCCCTTACTAGTGGCTGGAAAGAAAGGGTGCTCTCAGAATGGCTAGTGCCTGCTGTGACCTCTGTAACTCGACCTGGAGCCACAACCATGGCAGAGACCAGAGATGTCAACAGGCATGACAGTTGGGCAGAGGCTCAGAGAGGGGCTGGGCTCCCAGCACTGCCCTCACCACCTCCACCTCTGCCAAGATCTCTCTGCACAGAGAGCTGTTTGCCAACACAAAGGCAGACACAAGCCAGAGGCGTGTCTCGCCTGTGAGCTTGGGGCCTGCTACTAGATAGGAAAGCACCTGTGCATGTCCACACCCCACAGCCCACAGTGGGTAGCCCTGCAATCCCCAGTGGCCCACAGACCGGGGGCTCCTATTTCCTGCAAAGGGCTTCGCAGCCTAGAGTTTTGAAACGAGGGCTGTAACTTACCAGAAATATGTTCTTGATACTCTATACACCTGGTCTTCAATGGGATTCTGGTCAGGTAATAGTAATATAGATTGTGGGATAACAGCACACAAATAGGCAAAGATACCAAGAAGAAGGGAAAAGAAGAGAGGGTAGGATGGAAACATAAAATCGGAAAGGTTCTTGACCCAAATATGTGTTCCTTGAGAATAAAAATGGATTGCATGTGTGCTGTGAACCTTCTAGGGGTTCAAGTTCAGACAGAAACAAACTTTTCCAGTAGTGAATTCAAAGTGGGTGGGGGGCGGGGGGCATCCATTGCAGTCCACACACTCAGCCTTGCGGTCGATGGAACACTAAAAATGGCATTCAACCAAATTGCTATTGTGAGGCCCCATCGCAGTCCATCTAGCGGTCTCCCTCATGCCCTTCTCTAGACTTTGAGTAGGTTCCCAGGGGCTGACAGTGCTGGGGTGGGTGGGGGTCTTTCAGTTTGTCTGTCCACACGGATGTCTGAGGGGTCCACTGCCTGTCGGTCCTTCTGCGGGGCTCCTCTGCCATCCCTATTCTTTCGGCTCTTGCGGCTGTTTTTGCCTCGCTGGACCGTGAGCCTGGTCCTGGACCTTTTCTGTTTTTCTGCTGCTCTGTAGCCTGGGGGCTGTCCCCACTGCCTCCTCCCACCCTGCACTGGAGGAGGTAGGGAGGGAGGGTGACGCTGAACCAGACCTGAACTCAACAGGTGGCACCCTTTGCTTTGGGGGATTTTCCATTTCCCACAGGGCCCAGGGTACTGTGCCCTGCTGTCCCAGACCCTGCGATGTCCCTGGGGTCTGCTGTCTGCAGGGGCAGGCTCCATCTCGGGAATGCTCCAGTGACTGTATTCTCTCTGTTCCTTCTAGAAATCCCCTTCTTTGTCCTGCCTAGGGTTGGAAGACTCACTGGCTTATTCCCAGTTATCTGGACTCAGAATCTCTTTCCTTTGATTTCCACTGCAGGGTCCTTCCCTGGAGCCAGGTGGAATAACAGAGGCCGGTTCAAGGGGCACAGAGAGTCCTGAGGGTAGGAGAGTTAATACTGAAAAAAAAATTCAGCCTCACCCTATGACTGTGGCGAAGAGGAGGCAGAGGGAATTGTGAGCTGCGTGTGGATATGGGGTGGGCCTTGAGGGGAGGAGGGATGGACAGGAGACCCCTGGCCGTCCTCAAATCCAGGGACCAGAGGGCCTGCAGTGCTGCTGTTGGAGGGTCATTCTTTGGCATCCTTTTCTCTGGATGGATCTTCCAAGAGACCCGCCTCCTGGTGTGGTAAGAAAGCTGTTGGTGTCTTGGCCTTGGACCCCAGGAAGGATGTCTGGAGCCCCAGGCACAGGGTGGAACTTCGGAGTTGGGAGAAAAGCAGCTTCGGCTTTCTTGATGGTGCTTCCTGGAGCCTCCTCCCACCCCAGGGAGAGGGGAACATTTTCCTCTCTATTCCTGTCTGATACTCTGCTCCTGTTTCATGGTCGAAATGCCCAAGGCATGGCGGGCAGTGGGCAGTGGAAGGCCACCCCCAGCAGCCCGGATGGCAGCCTGTCATCGGTGGGTCAGCGTTAAATGCTTTCCATCTGGTTCCATGTATGAGCTGCTAACCTTGATTGCACCCCTGTTTCCCTGCATGGGAAGAAGAAAAACAGTGCTGCTGAAAATGGCAGATGGAAAATCATCTGGGCACAAAGGAATACAATCTATTTGCTGCCTGATGGCTTTTGGTCCTTCCAAGAGTCTCGCAGCAACCTGGGTTGAGACCCTGCTGATATCTGTGATCAGATCTGGCAGGGCAGCAATACGTTTTAAATCCTCTGTAGCTGATACTTCCTGGGGTCTCTCCAGGAGGCAGGAGCTCTAGAGCATGGTCTCTTTTATTAGGAATATGGAAATTCTGCCTTATTGGGCTTCTTCTCCGAGGATATTGGCTATATATACATCATAGTTCTGGGAGACCTCACATGTAGGCTAAGCACTGGTATCTCAGGCCTCAGGGGAAATGTGGGGAGCTGTGGATCTGCACTGATGGGATGGCTGATGAGGAGCATTCCCAGAGTTTCCTCCTGGAGGTATGGGCTTTCACCTCTAAGTGCCAGGGATACCTCTGCATGGATCTATGTCATTGTGATTTTAGTCCTTCAAGGGTGCTGGTTTCAGGTGGGCTAAATGCTTTAAAAGCTCCACCCACTCCTATAGAACATTTCAGAACATTTCCCACTTCCTGTTTCTCAGTCTTGGATTTCCCAAGAAGAGCTCCCTGGTGGTTTGCATTTATGCAGGGCCTGCTAAGATCCCACAGTCTCAATCTCAATGACATTTGATATGGAACACTATTAGTCTGAATATCTGAATGAGTTTTGATAGAACATTAAATCACTCGTATATGGTTGGGATTTATAGGGGTTCATTTGTTTGAGGATGGCTGAGGACGGCCTGCGTCTTGCATAAACTCTTCTGGTAGAATAGCAGAGTTTGCCTACCTCATGCGGTCTACATGTGCACAGATGCATGCACACTCCTGGACTTGCTACCAACTGTGTGACCAACACATGCTCGTGGACACAGTTTCCATGTGCATATTTAGGACGATCCTAGTGAGAACCTGGGCCACAGGGTTGAGATCCACCTTCTCAAAGTCTCAGGCCTCTGCCAAGTGTATGTAGCCCAAAGAGCCATCACTGTTTACTATCCTGGGGAATGTGGGCCAGGTTTTAGCTTTGCTAAACTGTTTCCGTGTTTATAATGTTGGACGATGATAGTACTTGATTCATAGGGCAATTGTGATGATCAAATCACAGTCTCTGCAAAATGCATGTCACGGTGCATGGCACACACACAGTACATGCTCAGAGAACAACAGCCATTCTGGCTGCACTCTCTGGACATTGTTTGCATTTTTCTTGAGAAGAAATAATGCATTTCAGAGAAATGAGGCAAGAGAATATCTGCCTGTGGGTGGTGGGTGAAAAGATAACACACACCTGTCTCCAACTCATTCTAACTGGGGACAATTTGCACCTCCCAGGAGACATTTGCCAGTGTCCAGAGACATCTTTAGCTGTCCCAACTTGGGGTGGGGAATGCTAATGTCATCTTGTGAGTCAAGGCCAAGAATGCTGCTGAACAGACAGTGGTGCACAGGACAGACCCCAAACAGAGAATGACTGATACGGCTTAGCTGTGTCCCCATCCAAATCTTATCTTGAACTGTAGCTCCCGTAATTCCCACATGTTGTGGGAGGAACCTGGTGGGAGATAATTGAGTCATGGGGGTGGTTCCCCCATACTGCTCTTGTGGTAGTGAATAAGCCTCACGAAATCTGATGGTTTCGTAAGAGGTTTCCCTTTTTGCTTGGCTCTCCTTTTCTCTTGCCTGCCGCCATGTAAGACTTGCCTTTCACCTTCTGCTGTGATTGTGAGGCCTCCCCAGCCATGTGAGCTGCGAGTTCATTAAATATCTTTTTCTTTGTAAATCACCCAGTCTTGGGTATGTCTTTATCAGCAGCGTGGAAACAGACTAACACAGTCACTGAGTCCCAAATGTCAACTGAGTGGAGGTGGAGAGACCCTGGCCTAGGATAAAGCCAACCGTTAAGACACAAGCCTTCTGGATGCCATTCGCTGCCCGAGGAATTCACTGAGGGTACAAATAGCACCTGGGGAAAAGCACTGGAGTCCTTAGAGCCACAGCTTCTCCATTTCCTGCCCCTCAACTCAGCAGAAGCCTAACAGGCCAGGGCCGTGCAGACAGTCATGCAATGTGGATTCACGCCACAGTCTCCACGGTGCCTGAATATGTTTCAACTGCAGGAATTCGGGGTATTTGCCATTTACATAAAAAGATGTACTCCTGAAATAGAAACACACACATTAAACGTTAGTAGACATTTTAAGTACTCTTGGGAGGTTTTAAATTTTAATTCAATATTTAAAATATTTTGCCTGAAAAGCTCCGGAAAGAACACAGTTAGCAGACAGAGCTGTGGACAGGCTGCATGAAGCCAGGGTGATAGATTCAGATCTGCTTGTTATTAGCTCCGTGATGTTAGAAATACTTCTTCTCAGTTTCCTCACCCTTAAAATTACTTTTCCACCTTCATTAAAGGATTGTCGCAGAGATGAAAAGAGAGTATATGTGTGAATCAATGCAGTTGAGAGGGGAATGGATAAAGGAATGAGTGAAGTGGATTGAAACTTGTGTAGAACCACATGAATGTCCCTAAATATTTTCTAAGCCTTTTTTGGTTTTGTTATCTGCATGATTCATTTTTATATTGCCCAATGCTTAACCCACGTGCTGTCTGGTTATGTCACAGTATTGCAATATATCATGCCTCTAGCCTCATTTGTTAAGGGTTTGTCTGAAGTCTACGAGGGGTTTGTGTCCACTTGTCTACTGCCGTAGGGCGCAGTGCTCATGGCCTTTGTCTAGGCTTCTGAGATCAATGGCCCTGCGGGCAGGACTCCTGTGAAGGGGGATATGGTTATCTGGATGATATGGGAAGGGAAGGGGAATGCACAATTCTGGAGTTTTTATTATTTTTCAAAAGCTTCATTTTTGTTGGCTTTTCATATGCTTATGCACTCAGACCTTTCCATGTAGGATTCGGAACGGCTGACAATCATGTCACTTCTCCCGATGGGTTAGGAGAAAAAAAAGTGGTGGCTTCATCAGCCATTTGTTACCCTGTAATGCTCAGAAGTGGCAGAATGGAAAAATCTGAATTTCCATAGTTATTTCCGGAACTAAACTGATTAAAATCATTTCCTAGGTAGGTCGGCATATTCCCTTTAACAATTTTCAGGAGAAAAGGCAAAGAGAAAGTCATTGTGGCGATGGCATTACATCTGCTTGGGTGACTCAGAATGTATGTTGGCACGGCAACATGTCATGGGGCGCGCGGCAAACATGTCTCGTCGGTGGCAGTGGTGCGCCTGAAAGGGCCCCGGGCTTCACCATGCCATGCTGGATTTGCTTCCTTTTAGCCTTTCACATGAAAGCGTTTGAAGCTAATCTTTTCATTTCTTTGCGCGGGGCTCTAATCAATAGGACGAACGCATTAAATGTTCCCCCACCGTGGCGTTTCTCAGGGCCGTTGTTAAAAGTGTGGATTGTGTTTCGTGCCACACTGTCATGAGAATTTGAATTTCGTGTGGAGCCAGAAGTGTAAATGAAAAATCGTCAGTTGCCCAGCTGAGCAGACGATGAATGTCTTTCCTCGAGACGTATCCCACACTTGTTCTGTTAATTTATTCATCCATCGACACATTCGTTCGTTCACTCACTCACGGACAAGCTTTAGTGCATGACCACTGTGTGCCCTGTTCTGTGCCTGTCTTAAAAATATCAGAGGCGGCCGGGCACTGTGGCTCACGCCTGTAATCCCAGCACTTTGGGAGGCCGAGGCGGGTGGATCACGAGGTCAAGAGATCGAGACCATCCTGGTCAACATGGTGAAACCCCGTCTCTACTAAAAATACAAAAATTAGCTGGGCACGATGGCGCAGCCTGTAGTCCCAGCTACTCGGGAGGCTGAGGCAGGAGAATTGCTTGAACCCAGGAGGCAGAGGTTGCGGTGTGCCGAGATCATGCTATTGCACTCCAGCCTGGGTAATAAGAGCGAAACTCCGTCTCAAAAAAAAAAAAAATGTCAGAGGTGGCTGGAGGGTAATTACCGTTTTTCTCCTATTAAAATGCTCCCAGCCTGGAAGGGGAGAGGGGGAATGAGACGTAGAGAAATTGTTATGGGGCAACATGGTGAGAATGATTCTGGAAAGATCCTTTAGACTAGGGGAACTGGGAAGGCTTAAAAAGAAGGAGTCCTTTCTTCCTGGCTCAAGGATGGCCAGGACCTTGGAGGGCAGGTCCTGGGGACAAGAGATGGGATGGCAGGCGTCGGTTCCTGGGAAGCCGTTGCTTTTGGAGGTAGACACTTTAAGGAAAAGCGGAGGTGTCTGAGAGGCGTTCAGAAGTTGACAAACACTGATGTTTTCATTGTGCGGTAGGAGCTATCAATGGCAGGAATCAAAGGTCGTCACCGTCACTCCTAGTGAGGACAGAAAAGGAGGCTCAGGGCCAGGAAGTTGGGAAAGTGGACTGGAGTCTGGGCTCTGCAGGTCAATGGCTGTAACCTTCAGCCAAACAAGCAGCTTAAAGTTTATGACTATCCAGGAATCCTGCTCAGCCAAAAATGACATCTGTCAGGTGGCTTTCCCTTTTTCCCTGGAGGTTTTAGAAACCTCTGGTTGTTCTTGAGGATCTTTTGACCCTGGGCAGACCCCTGAGCTGCACCCTTGCTGCAAGCGGTACCCATAGAGTGTGGGATGGTTGGTGGGTGACCCTCTGGAGCACTGTTCATGAGCACAAGCCTGGCCTGAGACCCAGACATCAAGGGCAGTGAGCATTTTCCACCCCAACACCAAAGGCGGTATACAGGATTAGTGTAAATGGAACTTGCAGGGAAGCCAAATTTTAAGCTTATCATGGCACTCAGCTCTTCCCTGCTGTAGCATGTACCACTGGACATGTGTTTCCAGAAGGAAGGGGCAACTCTCTGTAAGCCTGAGCTCCTCCTCATCCCTGCCTGGTGCCAGACACCGCAGGCTGGCAGTGGCCTGTGCTGGTTTCCACAGCAGTTCACAAAGGAGGAGGAGACCCCATTTTCACACTGGGCTCATGGTCTCACTTGGCTAGCCAAGACCCAGTGTCTCCATCACTCATGGTCTCACCAGGCCAGCCCAGATCTGGTATCTCCATCACTCACCATCTTGCCTGGCCAGCAAAACTCAGCGTCTCCATCACTCATGCTCTCACCTGGCCAGCCCAGACCTGGTGTCTCCATCACTCACAGTCTTACCTGGCCAACCCAGACCCAGTGTCTCTATCAGTCACGTTGTCACCTGGCCAGCAAAACCCAGTGTCTCCATCACTTACAGTCTCACCTGGGCAGCCCAGACCCAGTGTCTCCATCACATTGTCCTCTCCCTGACACCAAATTTTTTAAGCCAAGGAATGTGGGTCGTCTCTACACGTAAAGCCCAATCTGGGCACTGGCAGAAGTGCCTGGTGCCCCTGGCTCTCTATCCCCTGACCTCTGCCTGGCCCTTCCCCACATAGCCTGTGCACTGAGCTACTGAAGGCTTGACCTGCACCCCTCAAGCTATAGCCCTTGGATACTGGGAACCCTCATCATAAAGAGGGCTGGATGTGCCTTGGAGTCCCACAGTTAGTGCCTGGCAGTATGGCTGTGTAAGAGCCCAGCTCCTGTGCCACAAGGCAGGACCAGCTTCAGGGTGTGTGTTATGCTCCGAGTCTCCCCTGGATCACACCTTCCATTGGATTTTTCCCCTCCCCACTCCTGCCTTACCCATACTCTGACTGGGGCACTTGTTTCAAAATCCTTGGCTTAGGGCCAAAGGAAGCTCCAGGAGAAGAGAGCTCAGAGGGTGTATTAGTCAGCTCAGCTGCTGCAACAAGGCATTGTGGACTGGGTGGCCTAAACACCAGAAATCTCTCAGAGTTCTGGAGTCTGGAAAGTCCAAGGTCAAGGTGCCAGTGAGGTAGGTTTCATTCTGAGGCCTCCTGTCCTGACTTTGAGGTGGCCGGAATCTCACTGTATATGCACATGGCCTCTTTGTGCAGGGGGAGATAGAATGAGCTCTCTGGTGTCTCTCTCAGGACACCTGACCCTACTGGGTCAGGGCCCCATCCTTATGCCCTCAATTAACCTTCATTACTTCTGTAGAGACCCTACTTCAAATATAGCCACACTAGGGGTTAAGGCTTCAACATATGAATTTTGGGGGGACACAAGCATAACAAAGAGAAAGTAATGAAGGAAATAGGAGCATTTACTGAGCATTTGCTGTGTGTGTGGCCCTCACATACAGCCTGAAGTTCAACCCAGAGATGGAAAGTGCCATTGTGTGCCACCACAACCCAGCCCAGCCAGGTAGGCAGTGCTAGTGCAAAGGACAAGGCCACTCGTTCTGGAGAGCAGGCAAGCAGGGGTGGGGTGAGGGGCTGGGGGGCACTGGCCTGTGAGTAGCAGAGCTGGTGTCTGAACTCTGCTGGCCAGGGCTAAAATCTGTGCCCAAGCACGCTGCCTGCTGCCTCCTGCTCAGACAGTGTGAGGACTCTATTAGCTTCCTAAAGCCACCGTGACCAATTGCCACAAACTGGGTGGATTACATCCACCGAGATTCATGCTCTCACACTTCTGGAGGCCAGAAGTCAAGGTGTGGTCAGGGTTGGTTTTTCTGGAGGGTCTGCGGGGTGATGGGTTCCTTGCCTCCTCCAGCTTCTGGTGTGGCCGACTAGCCTGGGTTGGAAGATGCCTCACTCCTGTCCCCACCTCTGTCTTCACTCTTCACGTGGCCTCCACCTCTGTCTCATTTCACACCACTTTTCTCGTCTAAGAGCAGTTGTAATTGGATTTAGTGCCCATCCTAATTCCAGGATGATCTTATCTCAAGATCTTTAAGTTAATTACATCTGCGAAGACACTTTCCAGAGAAGGCCCTGTCCATAGGTTCAGGGGTCATATTGTTTTTCGGGACGCTATTCAATGCACTCCAGGAATGTTCGTGTCCACTAACAGGTGGACACATAGCTGTGGGCACTGTCAGCCCTACACACAGGTGTGTGCATTGTCAGCCCTATACATAGGTGTGCAGTGTCAGCCCTACACACAGGTGTGTGCACTGTCTGCCATATGCACTGTGCACTGTCAGACCTACACACAGGTGTGTGCATTGTTAGCCCTACACACAGGTGTGTGCATTGTTAGCCCTACACACAGATGTGTGCACTGTCAGCCCTATACGTAGGTGTGCACTGTCAGACCTACACACAGATGTGTGCATTGTTAGCCCTACACACAGGTGTGTGCACTGTCAGCCCTATATGTAGGTGTGCACTGTCAGACCCACACACAGGTGGGTGCATTGTTAGCCCTACACACAGATGTGTGTACTGTCAGCCCCATACATAGGTGTGTACTGTCAGCTCTAAACATAGGTGTGCACACTGTCACCCCCACACAAAGGCGTGTGCACTGTTAGCCCTACACGCAGGCGTGCACATTGTCAGCCCGCCTCTTCCCACACAGGGCCTTGCTTCACATGGGATCACACACGCTTTTCCTCTTCCTCTCTTTTTCCTGTTTCTTCCTTTTGGTTTCTGCGTTTCACGTGAGAGCTTTTCTCACATAGCTGCTGATGTCTGGCGATGAAGTCACATTTTAGGATGAGGTTAGAAGCCTGGCTGGAAGCTCTGTGCTGAGCTGGGCTTGGTGACCGGGGAACTTCACTGAAGTCTGGACATATTCCCCTGTGGTCTCCTTGGATGTTAGTGGCTGAGGGGACTTCTTCTCAGGCTGGTCTATTTTTCCAGAGAAAAATTGTTTAGAGTTCCTGGAAGTATCCCCCCAATTTGAGGCATTCTGAAAAGGGGACTGGGAGGGGCATGGAGGAGCCGCACTGTCCACTGTGTAACCTTCACATAGTTCCCCTAGTTTTAGGCTTTGCTGTGTGGCCACCATCGCCTGCGCCTGGTGTCCTGAAGCCCAGAGCCTCTGGTCTGCTTTCCTCACGGGGTGAACTTAGGTCTTCTGCCCAGGCTGGTGGGGCAAGCTTTCTGACTGTTTGAAGTGAGGGTGGGGCATGGGGTTTGCATCTTTCCAGGGTCTTTGAGATCATAATGCTTTTGATCTCACCCACTAGGGTGTTGGTAGGTGTTGACATTTTGGGTTTCATGGCATAAACAGGTTTGTTTCTTGTTGGTTTCTCCCTCTCTGGCCTTCTGATTTCATTATGGTTTTGGAAGATGATGGAAAGCAAAAATGAGAGGAAAGGGCAAATACACAATGCACATCTCTGTGTGTGTATTTCTAGTTGTTGACTGTTATTTTCTCTGCTGTCATGGTGGTGAGGTTTCGGAAAGGGAAGCTAGGATTTGTTGTTATGGGTCATATTCGGGGTATGAAATTTTCCTTGTTCAAATGGGCATCTCCTGAGGGGCCCCCAACTGATGGGATGGGACATAAGCCACGCAGCTGGTCCGTGTTTACCAGGAAGCTGGAGCAGGTTGCCTTGTGGGGTCACCTTCTCTGCACAGTCCAGGCCTCCTTGCCATCGCCCGCCAGGGCTGCTGCCTTCATCTGATCCCTCTCGTGTCTCCTTGTCAGTTTGCCTCCGACCTCGTCTTGTCCATCCAACGCACCCTTCCTGAGAAGGCTAGAGTAGTTCTCCTGAACGTGCAGCGCCTGCGGCTTCAGCGTGCCCTGCCCCGCCAGCTGCCACCAGGTCACCACTCCTTGCATGCTTCGTAGACTTTGTGAAGCCAGCTGTTAAGCCTCAGTCAGCACCCCAGAGTGTGGCCAGCAGTGCACACGTGACATCTTTAAACATAAAGATCGTGTTTCTGACCTGCAATGGAGAAAGCGAGAAAGGATAAGGAAGTACTTCCTTTAGGAATAGCAACTACACAATGGCAAAAATGACCAGGTTCCAGAGAGGACAGCTTGACATTTTGGGTGATTTTATGTGTGTGTATGTGTGTGTGTGGTGTGTTGTGTGTATGTGTGTTGCATGTGGAGTGTGTATATGTGCTTGTGTGTGTTGCATGTGTATTGCATGTATATGTGTTAGTATGGGGTGTATTGTGTGTGAGGTGTATGCATACATGTATATGGGGTGTGTGTATGTTGTGTTTGTGTGGGGTGTGTGCATACGTGTGTGAATGGGGTGTGTGTCTGTAGTTTGTGTGTGTTATGCTGTGTGTGGGGTGTGTGTATGTGCATATGTGTGTATGGAGTGTGTGTGTTGTATTCTGTGTGGGGTGTATGTGTGTGCAGTGTGTATTGTGTGGTGTGTGTTTATGTATGTGTGTGTGCAGTGTGTTATGGTGGGTATATGTATTGTGTTGTTTGTGTGGTGTGTATGTGTGCGTGCAGCCTGTTGTGTGTGGGTGTGTGTACTGTGTATATGTGTATGTGTGTGTGTACTGTGTTATGTGTGGGTGTATGTATTGGGTGTGTGGTGTGTATATGTATGTGTGTGTGCAGTGTGTTGTGTGTGGGTGTGTATTGTGTGGTGTGTATATGTATGTGTGTGTGCAATGTGTTGTGTGTATTGTGTGTGGTGTGTATATGTGTTTGTGTGCAGTGTGTTGTGTATATGTATGTGTATGTACTTAGCATGTTTTTTGTGTGCATGTGCTTGTGTGTACATGTAAACACACGTGTGTCAAGCGGTTGGCACCCAACTTTTTGGATGTAACATACTGTTAAGTTGCACGGGTAACTGCTGCACTTTTGTCAGTGAAGTGTGGAGTGCTGCTGTGTCCTGATGTTCTGGCTGTGGTGCTGAGAGTAAGCACAGCATCTGTGGTACAATCTTGGCTCACTGAAACCTCCGCCTCCTGGGCTCAAGCGATTCTCCTGCCTCAGCCTCCTGAGTAGATGGGATTACAGGTGTGTACCACCATGCCCTGCTAATTTTTGTATTTTTAGTAGAGACAGAGTTTTGCCATGTTGACCAGGCTGCTTTTGAACTCCTGACCTCTGGTGATCCACCCGCCTCAGCCTCCCAAAGTGCTGGGATTACAGGCATGAGCCACCGTACCTGGCCCAGTAACAGGTGTTTAAAGTTGCTTTCCAGTAACTAGGGGGCAAGTCCTGTCCAGTTCAAGCCAGTTGAGCCCACCAGCCCTTCAGCTGGGCCTGCTAGGATGCCAGAAGAGTGACTTTTGATATCAGAGGGCCAAGACCTCAGCCCTTCCATCATGTGCCCGTGGCCATTTTCTGCATGTCTCATACGAAGAACTACGTGGCTTGTTTCCACTTGTGCACATGCCCCAATTACCTCACCTTTCCTCCCTGCCAGTTACCTTTCCCCACACTTGAGACCATTTGCTTTCTATCCTGTAAATACCCTGAGCTCTATTTTCCTGGAGACAGATTTGTGATTTGTTCCCCCATCTCCTCGCATGGCAGTCTTGTGAATAAAATCTTTTCTCTTTTGCAAAACCCATCACCGCAGTGACTGGCTTGCTGTGCACAGGCAGAATGCACCTAGCCAGTAACAGGTGCAGGCCAATGTTATTTTACAGAGAATAAACGGATGTGGCAAGGGCAGGTGACTTGCTTGAGTCTGCTGGTGATGGTGTTAGGATTGTTCTTGGGGTAAGGGGTTTCCGTTGAGTTAAACTCCTAGCAGCACTCCCTGAGAAAGAGTGCTTTGTAGACAAATTTGTGGAAGAAGTGCTGCATTGCATTGTGGGAAATTCCCAATACATCCTGGGTACATCTCAAGCTCTGAGGAGCCCTAGAATAAAGAAAGCCGTTTAGTTTCCTTGACCGTGGAGCCCTTCGCTTGTAGACCATTCCAACTGGCCCGCAGAACTAGTTTAGCCTGTTGTGCTAACATTGAACATGGCAGGGTTTCCAAGGCAGCAAGGAGACTGGGAAGGTTTTGAAATAAAAGAGATCTCACAGGGCCTACCCATGGGGAGTTTGGTGTAGGAGCTCTGGGCTGGGCCCCACAATGCACACTTTTAAAACTTTCCAGGTGACTCTGATTATCATTCAGGTTAGAATAAGGACTCAGGTTCCACAAAGTCTAAGAGTCGAGTTTGGTTTTTCTTTTTAAGTCTGAGCTTCCCAGAGGCAAACCGAATAGAGAGGTCAGTTATGGTGCAAATCCATCTTAGGTCTACCCTGTGGGTGAACATCTTGGGAAACGCGGTCTCAAGAGAGACCCTGATAGAGCATGCCTTTCAAGGGTTGTAAAAGATGGCTTTAGGGAAAGTCACGTGACAACAGTGGCTTGCATTGAGTGCAACGGAAAACATTTGCTCCAGAGGCACCTAACCTGTACTGTCAAATAAGCAGGTATTTTCGTAGGGGTGGGAGGAAGCCGGGGAGGAAATAGTTTCTTCTGTGAATGTGTATTTATCCCTGGCTTGGGTGGTATCCAGGCAAATGATTATAGTGCATGTCTACCCATCCCAAGAAATGTGTTCAACATAACATGGAAAAATTAAGTCATAGGAGACATATGAGATGTGTGTGAACCAATTTAAAACCACTTTAGGAAGAGCCTGAGGTCATGAATTACAACTGATCTGCAAGGTACCTTTTAGTGAAGGAGAAGCAATTAGGCCTGTACAACTTACTCCACTAAGGCGAGCCAGAGCAGGAGGAATTTCCATGTGAACTGGGGAGCTCGGCTGCCTCCAATCTCATGCGATGAAGCCATTATGTAGGACAGAGGGACTCGCAGAAAATGGGGAGGTCCAACACTTGTGGAACCTGATTGCAATGAGTGACTGTCAACAGCATCTTGGAGAGGTGAGCCCTGACATAAATGCCCAGGAGGTGAGCCAGACTGGGATCCTAAGGACTTAGGAATCTTGTGGTAGTTAAGTTTGGCTACAGAAAAGAATCTGAAAATCAGTTGAATAAGTTACCTTTAAGTGACCATATCTTATCCTCAAGTTAAGGTACAAGGTTGTTAAAAGTTCTCAAAATCTTTCTTAGTTCACTGAGCATGTCCTTGCATGGAAGACTCAGAGTTTCCTAAGAATGATTTGCATATGCACATTACTTTTTACCTGTCTACCCCACTACCACGGTACCTACAGGAGGCGGAGAGAAAGGGCTGGTCTTGGAGGTCTTAAGTGAAACAAATAACATGCAAAAGAATGATAAAGAACTTGAGCTTTGGGTTCAGGTTAATCTGGGTTTTAGTTCTTGTTCCTCCTCTGTATGACTTTGGAAAAGTTATTTAACGCCTAAGAGCTTCGGTTTCCATATCTGAAATAATTTGGGGATAGTTGAGTACCTTCTTCATGGGCTGGCTTTGAGGATTAAATCAAGTTGTGCGTGTAAAGCATATGGCATAGTGCCTGGTAAACTTGCGCGCTCAAGGTAGGGTAATGCTTACCAGCAGATGCTTAGAAGTTATTTTTCTCTCTAAGCTCTGTAGCACTTTGATTTGCCTTCTTTCACCACATCTCTCTCCAACTAGGGTGAGCCTGAACTGGGAACCGGGTTGTCCCTATACACCCAGTTTTTAGCACCATGCCGGCTCTTTGCCAATTACTGAACGCATAGTTGTTGAATGAATCAATAAATGAATGAGCAAAAGTCAGAGCTTCTAACTCTAGGCCCTAAGCTCTTCGCATTGCCTTAGTTGCCTTTAGAGTTAATGCAGTGATAACAAACACTGTGAAAGCTGGAACATGATTGATTTAAACTGATTAAACAATTGTCTCATGCTCCATCGTCCATAGATACATTCAGAAATTATCACTGAGAGAGAGTTAGAGTCCACCAACACACATCTTATCAGGAGACATCCTCAGAATCGGTCATTCCACGATGTCAAATGATTTCCTGCTCAGAGCCCTGAAAACTGAGCTAGTGAATAGTATATGAATTTTCTTTTTTTCTGTGAAAGAAAAAGAGATATCTATGGGCTTTGACTTATAAAGTGATATTAGACCCACAAAGTGAAAATAAACAAAAATGAGAAAACGACGTGTTCTTGGTACAAAAGCAGGTGCTTCTGGTAGTCTTAGCTTGAGCTCTTGGTATTTTGAAGTTCCAGAAATGCCACCAGAGTGGCCCCATGGACAAGGCTGATTGGGAGTTCTTTATGGGAACCCCAGACTGGCTGGTTCTGAAGTCACCGCCCCCACCCGAGCTGACTCCAGAAAAAGAAATTGGTCTATGCAGACTCCATGTCAGGAAACCAGTGGATATTCTGACAGTCAGCCCAGCTGCCAAGAGTAAAATATAGCCCTGCCAGAAATCCAAATCCAATTTACTAAAGGATTTTCTTCTTTCTTCCCCCTTTTTCAAGTTATAGGTTTGGGCATCAGTCCTTGAGTTGTTGGTTTTAAGAGTAGATACACCTGATGAAATATAGATTTATTTTACAGAATCCTCCAAAGCCAGAAGTCATCCAAAGGCCAACTAAGCTGCATGCCAAGAGTGATGTCTGAAAGTAGGAAATAGAACCTTTGCTGTTCCGCTCGAAATGAAGGAGAGATGAGAAGGTAGGTTTAAAATTGAGCAAATTACACCCGATTTTCAACTTTGAAACTCACTTTTCCCCTCCTTGCCTTCCGATAGCTAGATTTGGTCTTAAAAGATTACCCTAAGGTTGTTAAACTGGCAATTCATTCTTTTTTCCTGACAGTGCATAAAAATAACATGGGTTGCCTTATAGGCAGAAAGTTACTCTTAGAAATTGAATTCTTGGGATAAAGATAAAGTTGTCTAGAAAGGCTGGAAAAAAAAAATCATGTGGTTTGTTTTTGGTGTTAAATCCTGAAATAGCTGAAACGAGGTACTGCTTTTAGGGGAGGTCAGAGGGCTTTGTGAAGATCCTTTATTGGGGAGGCCAAGGTTGCTTCTGTAGTTCTAATCTCAGAGCACTGCTTTGCTTTCAAAGATGGTCATTTCTATAATAAGCTCTTCCCTTACATCCACCTCCTGCTTTTGGTTACTTGATCTAGCAAATGCCTGTATATTTGCATACCGAGCAGTGTTTTGTTGTGCTCTCTTTGGTTAGTGTCTGATTCCATCATATTCCAAGAAAAGTGTTCCTTGGGGAGGGACCTTCAGTACCCCCATATCTCCAGGTTCTAGCACAGGGCCTATGCCTTTCAACACAGTAGGATTAACAGAGGCTCTTTCACCTAATAAGCAGTTGAATGGATGCAAGGAAATGACTGCTCTTTTTGTTAACCCCTCCCTTAATTAGGAAACATAGACACAGTGGACCCATTTGGGTTTTAATTCAGCTCCAAGAAACTGCCCAGCCTGAGAAGACAAGGACCACTGGGGTTTGTTCTGGCTTTGGGCTCTTAATGAAGTGTGTGTCATTCCATTTTGGGAACTGTTTCTTGGATGCTCCTGGCTGCAGGGTGGACCACAGGGCCTATCCTCAGTGGATCCCCCCATCTTGAATCTGCATTGCCAGGATCTCGCTAAGCCCAGACCTCCATTCTGGACTTCCCTCGAATAGACTTCCCAGTGTACAGACTGGTTCTGGAAGCAAGGACTGCCGGCCCCAGGAAGCTGGCTCCTCTGCCTGCCAACCGCAGCCAGCTTCTCTCTCTAGCATATTCTGGTGTGGAGTTGGTGACAGGGTTTGGGAACCAGACATACCTAGATTAAAATTCTTGCTCTGCACAAGTGACCCAGCTTCTTAGACAGAGACTTGATTCTCTCTGCTAGAACATGGACCCCATACAAGTCTGTGTCTCTAAGGTTCTCTGCAAATTCATGGAGATGGCCCTATAAGCCCCCTCCACTGCTGCGCACAGTGTGCTTGTCCCGTTAGCTCTGGTTACCCTGTCCTTGCTGGTCTGCCTTTCTGGTTTTTAGCCTTGCTCTACTGTTTAACATGATGGTGAAAGGAGGATTGAGAACATGTGTGAGAAAGCTTTTAACATACAGGTGAATGCCTGGTGCCCCTCACTGGCCCCTACATACAGAAAGGGCTGGGAAGATGGTTATCAAATGAAACAATTGATAAGCTCAATTTCACCACTGGCAAACATGGCCAATTTAACTTCATCCAGAAAGCCCATTGCATTGCAGTCTTCTTGGTTATCTTAAAGAATCCTCTGTGTTTTCACTCTTTAATTTTTAATTTTTTTATTTTCTTAATTGATTTTTATTTTTAAGTGTCAGGATACCTGTGCAGGATGTGCTGGTTTGTTACATAGGTAAATGTGTGCCATGGTGGTTTGCCGCTCCTATCAACCCATCACTTAGGTATTTAGCCCAGCATGCATTAGCTAGTTATTCTGATTCTCTCCCTCCACCGCCCCCAGCCCCTACCCCTACAGGTCCCAGTGTGTATTTTCCCCTCCCTGTGTCCATGTGTTCTCATTGTTCAGCTCCTACTTATAAGAGAGAACATGCGCATTGTCACTGTTTTCATATAGATTTTTCAGAGGTCTTTGTTCTTACATTCCAAAAGTGAAGTTCTTTCCTATTTTAATAGTTCTCTGTGACTTGTTTCTAAAACCACACCCTGTGGTTACATGCATACTGTCTGAGGAATTCACATATTTCCAAAAATTAGTATAAGTGGGGAAAACAAATAGCAAGTTTATAGTCTCACCTACAGTGACAACTTGTATAACCCTCTGTCTGAGCCAGGGGCCTGTGTAAATGATGATCAGGCACCATTCCCTAAAGTCACTTAACTCAGGATTGTTGGAATAGCATGATGGCAAAGAGATAGGGTTCCAGTTTGTTTTACAGGTCCCTGAGGGCTTCCCGGAGTAGGTGGAATT
>PVKP010029819.1:0-28592 GCA_004027715.1 Plecturocebus donacophilus | reverse complement strand
TGAAGCCTGATTCTGTGAGTTCATCACACTCATCCTCCGTCAAGCCTTGTTCTCTTGCTGATGAGGAGCTGCGATCCCCTGTAGGAGGAGAGGCATTCTGATTTCAGGTGTTCTCAGCCTTTTTGCACTGGTTTCTTCCCATTTTTGTGGATTTATCCACCTGTCGTCTTTGTAATTGCCGACTTTCAGATTGGGTCTCAGAGTGGACGTCCGCCTTGTTGGTGATGAAGTTTTTTCTGTTTCTTAGTTTTCCTTCGGGGGGCGCCCCTTCCCCACAGAGCTGGGCCTTCCCGGGTTCAGCTGTGCTCGCTCTCTCCTCAGCGCTTCCAATTGCTGCTCTCCTTGTGGGGATGGGACCAGCGGAGCCTTTGGGCACCCAGTCCCGTACACTCCGCACTGAGAAGCGCCGCGCCGGCCAAAAGAGTCGCGCTGGTGACCCGGGTGGCTCCTTCGCCTGGAATCTCCCAGTCTGTAGGCATCAAAAATTCGTCTGCAATTGCAGCATCCACTCGCTCTCTGTGCTTTCACTGGGAGCTACAATCCTGCGCTGCTGCTACGTGGCCATCTTGGATCTCTCTCCGCCCGGTGATGAAGTTTTTTTCTGTTTCTTAGTTTTCCTTTGGCGGACACCCGTTCCCCACAGAACCGGACCTTCCTGGGTTCGCTGTGCTTGCTGTGAAACTCTCAGTCCTCAGCACTTCCAATTGCTGTTTTCCTTGTGGGGATGGGACCAGCCAAGCCCGACTGTCCCGTATACTCCGCACCGGGAAGCGTCGCGCTGGGGCGCCGGCAAAACAGCCGCGCCGGCCAAAAGAGTCGCGCTGGCGACCCCTGTGTCTCCTTTGCCAGGAGTCTCCTGGTCTGTGGGCAACAAAAATTCGTCGGAAAGTGCGGCGTCCACTCGTTCTCTGCGCTTTAACTGGGAGCTACATTCCTGAGCTGTTGCTAATCGGCCATCTTGGATCTCTCTCTCTTTTTTTTTTTTTAATTAAAAAAGTAGGCCAGATGCAGGGGCTCATGCCAACAACTAGGGAGGCTGAGGCAAGAGGATTGCATGAGGCCAGGAGTTTGGGACCAAACTGGGCAAAATAGCGAGACCTTCATCTCTGAAAACAATTATAAAATATATTAATTTTATGATATGTGAATTATAGTGCCATAAAAAGTAATATAGATTCATTATAGAATTTTAAAGATATAAAAATGTAAAGAAGTAAAAAAATTTTAAATCCACAATTTACCACCAATAAAAGCCACTGTTAGCACTATATTTTTCTTTGTATAATAATAATAGCTAATACTTTTTACCACTTTTTATGTGACATATTGTGTACTAAGGTTATTAGATGCACTTTTTTGTGTAATCCTCACAACAACTCAGTTATTATTATCTTAATTCTGCAAATGAGACCTAAAAAGATGAACACTTTCCTTGAGATCACACAGCACGTATGTGACAGAGCAAGGCTAGACCCAGGTCACCCTGACTTCAAAGCTTATCATGGTCTTGACCCTTGTGCTTGATAGTGTCTATTATATTTATAGTGAGACGTGAGGTTCTAGTTTTAATTTTGTGGGTTTTTTCATATAGATTTTTGGTTATGCCTAATATACTGTATATCTTACTTTTTTCACTCAGCATCATCCTTGATCATTTCTCTATGTCAATAAATATTCTTTAAAACATGTTCTAAAATTTTTTCATTTTGAAATAATTGTAGATTTACAAGAAGTTGCAAGATAGTACAGAGAGGTCCCACATGCCCTTCATCCAGTTTCCCTAAAGGTTATATTTTGCATGACTTTAGTATAAGATTAAAACCAGAAAATAAACATTGATATAATGTATGTATATAGTATTATGTTATTTTAGCACACGTAGATTTCTGTTACTGCCACCAAAATTAAGATACAAAACTATTTCAGTACCACAAAAGTCTACTAGGTCTACTGGTAATGACATTTTGCCAGTTCAGGGGAAATGTAGAAACCTTACCTTCCTTTAAGTTGTTTTCCACTTTGCCACTTACAACATCATTGTCTGAAATATTTCCCATACATACATCACATCAGGTACTGTTAAACATAATTTAACTTCAACTGTTAAACATAATTTAGAAAACTCAAGACGAGAAGAAAAGTCTGTTGTATTTACCTGTGTTTTTGCTTTTTTCATTGTCCTTCCTTCCTGATATTTCAAGATTCCTTCTTTTATGCATTCTATTCAGAGAATTTCCTCTAGCCATTCTTTTAGCGCAGATCTAGAGATGACAAATTCTATGAGTTTTACATTGTCTGAGAATATCTTTATTTTCTCTTTATTCCTGAATGATAATTTCACTGGATATAGAATTCTTGATTAAAATGTTTTTTATTTTAGCCCTTGAAAATGTTCTATCACTTCCTTCTGACCTACATGATTGATGAAAAATTCACTTCATTCAGATTAATTTTCCTCAATAGGTAGGGTGTTGTTTTTCTCTTGTTGGTTTGTATTTAGTGTTCTGAACACTGAAAGACATGAATGTTAGATCTTTGATTATAGTCCCACAGATTGCTGAGACTCTGAGACTGTTATTTCTTTTTTCTTCTTTTTTTCTTTTCAGTCTGTTTTTTCCTCTGTTGTTCAGACTGGGTAAATTCTACTGTTCCATCTTCAAGTCCATTGATTTGTTCCTCTGTCTCCTCCACTCTGATGCTAAGCCCATACATTGAGCTTTTTATTTCAGTAGTTTTTGTTGTGGTTCTTTCTGAAACAGGTTCTTTCTTACTCTGTTATCCAGGCTGGAGTGCAGTGGCATGATCACAGCTCACTGCAGCTTCAACCTCCCAGGCCCAAGCCATCCTCCCACTTTAGCCTCCCAAGTAGCTGGGACCACAGTCATGCACCACCATATGGGGATAAATTTTATTTTTGTAGAAACAGGTTCTCTCTATGTTGCCCAGGATAACCAACTCAAGAGATTCTTCCACCTCAGCCTCCCAAAGTGCTAGGATTACAGGCATGAATCACTATGCCCAGGCTTGTTGTTTTTTAAGAAATAGTGTCTTGGAGAGGGGAGAAAAAGAAAAGAAAAAAAAAAAGACATGTGATCCTCCTACTTTAGCCTTCTGAGTTGCATTTTTCAAAATTTTCATTTTTTTTAATGTCTTTTATGTCTTTGCTAGACTTTTAAGTTTTTAATTTATTTTAAACATGTTCATAATTGCTTGTTGAATTATTTTTATAGTGGCTGCTTTAAAATCCTTCTCAGATAATTCCAACAGCTGCGTCATTTCAGTGTTGGCATCTGCTGATTGAATTTTCTCATTCAAGTTGAGATTTTCCTAGTTCCTCATACAATATGTGATCTTCTATTTTGTCTTGGACATTTTGGGTATAACGCTATTGATATAGGACTTTTTGCTCCTTAGTTAAGCTAAAAACCAGGTTTTTGTCTCACAACTAGGAAAAATTAGGCACACGGACACATTGAAGGGTGAAGATGTATTTATTAGGTGAAAAGAAAGCTCTCCACAAAGAAAGAGAGAGTCCATCAACAGATGCTCACCTCACAGACTGAATGCCAGGTCACTACACAGGAGCTAAAGAGGTCCAGCTCCTCCCACTGCATATGGCATGAATTCCTGGTGGCTCTGCCCCATTCTTTCAATGTGCATGTGGGCCCCCAATCTGTTGCAGACATGCCCAGGCAAGACTCTGTGCAAGGTTTCCTTATCTGCTCCTGCATCTATCACTATGAGACTCTGGGTCTTATTTGCATCTTGTTTTAAAAAGCTTCCTCTGATACCATGCTGGTGCAAGAAGGGGAGTGCCACCTCTCTACTGCCAGGTGGGCATAAAGATCCAAGTTCCCCATTCAATCTACTTTGACACTTTGGCGGCAGGGGCAAGGTGCCTTGTTACTGCTCAGTGGAGGTGAAAGTTTCTGATTTCTCAGAAGGTTAGATAACAACTTAATTTTAGTTTAGTGATATGGAGCCTCAGCCTGAGTTACTCCATTTTGATGTTTAGTCTGGTCTGATGGGCCTGGTTCAGGAGCTTAGTCCAAAACAATTGCCTTCTATAATTTTTATTCAACAACCCTCACCAGATGCTAACTCTGTGGGCAGCTTGATTTGGACTTTCCAGCCTCCAGAACTGTAAGAAAATAAATCTCTGTTGTTTAAGTCACCCAGTCTATGGTATTTTGTTATACCTAAGCCTGAGCTGAGACACAGTTTCAGTAATTTCCTTAGATTCCCAGAAATGGAAGAAGTATGTCAAAGAATAAGTATTTGAGGTTTTAGCATCTATTTGTCAAATTGTGCTCTTGGTTATACTGATACATTCTCCTCAGCAACACATGATGGCTCTCAAAGCACCGTATTATCACCAACAGTAGGTTATACTCAATAGAGTATAAGAAATCTCTGTTGTGAGGCCGAGGCAGGATTGCATGAGCCCAGGAGTTCAAGGCTGCAGTGAGCTATAATCACACCACTGCACTCCAGCCTGACTGACAGAGCAGGACCCCATCTCAAAAAAAAAAAAAATGTAATTTGATGACATTTTGTTTTTTAACTCTTATCTTTGTGATTTCTGGTGAGATTAAAGGTTATTTTAAAATTTCTTCTTATGTAAATTATCCATTCAGATCCTTTGGTCATCTTACCTGGTGTTTATTTTCTCTTATGAAGTTGTAAATGTTCATTATATATTAAAGACAAATATTAAAGACATTATCATTTATGATCAAAAATTGCATATATTTTTAAACTAAAAATAAAATCCTAAGCCTTCTGATGACTGAACAGACCCCGTCTTAGCCAAGGGAGCCCTAGAAAAACCTTAAAAAACTGAATTCCCTGCCATGAAAGGAAGGGAAGTCAGACATGCCTCATTATATCCCTTCCCCTTTGGAGTTTAGGCACAATAACTGACCATCATTAATGTTAAAATACAGATCCTAAGACTGACAAAACAGACTCTTTTTGCCAATAAGATACCAAGTTATAAACAAGACCTAAGTTCATGCCAGGTAAGAGTTAAGTCAAACCTGTAGGCCATCAGTCTTGCCACATAGCATCCTTAACTTAAAACATTCCTTTCTGCTGACTTCAAGTTTTAGACAGAGCCTTACTCCTTTAAACAACTGCAAATTAAATAATCTCTGAATCCACCTATAACCTGCAAACCCCTGCTTCAAGATATCCCATCTTTTGAGGCCTAACCAATGTATACCTTCCATGTATTGATTTATGTCTTTGCATGTAAATTCTGCCTCCCTAAAATATATAAAACCAAACTAATCTGACTGCCTTAGGACCACTTAAGGCTTCTTGGGTTTGTGTTTTCCTCAGATTGTGGTCACTCATATTATCCCAGAATAAACTTCTTTAAAATATTTTATAGAGTGTGGTTTTTCTGTTAACATATTTTTCAACTTTTCTCATTTGTTTAAAAATTTTGGTGGTTTCTAATTTATACGAAATTTTAAAATTTTTATGCAAACAAATCTATGATTTTTGTAGTTTTTTTTTTTTTTTTTTTTGAGATGGAGTTTCTTTCTTGTTGCCCAGGCAAATGGCACGTTCTCAGCTCACTGCAAACTCTGCCTCCCAGGTTCAAGTGATTCTCCTCTCTCGGCCTCCCAGATAGTTGGGATTACAGGCATGCGCCACCACGCCTGGCTAATTTTTTGTATTTTTAGTAGAGATGGGGTTTCTCCATGTTGGTCAGAGTGGTCTTGAACTCCCAACCTCAGGTGATCAGCCCACCTCTGCCTCCCAAAATGCTGGGATTACATGTGTGAGCCACTGCCCCCGGCCTGGAGGTCTTTTTTATTGCTCCTATGCTTAGAAGGTTCTCTTCTTCCCCAAATCAGTTAAATATTCACCTATTTTTTCTTTTTCCCTAAAGCAGCTAGCAAAGCATATCACTATGGTTATTAAACAAACCTTTCTTTTATAAGTAGCTAATCTTCCAAATAAAATTTTTTCTATATTACTACTTCCCTTCTTTCCAATGGAAAATAAAAGTAGAACATCTTACAACATTTGAATTACTGAGATTTTATCTTTATTTTTTTGAGACAGAGTCACTCAGGCTGGAGTGCATTGGCACAATTTCGGTTCACTGCAGCCTCAACCTCCTGGGCTCAGGTGATCCTCCAACATCAGCCTCCCAAGTAGAGGGGGACTGCAGGCACGTGCCACTTTGCCTGGCTAATTTTGTTTATTTTCATGGACATGAATCTCCCTATGTTGCCCAGGCTGGTCTCAAACTCCTGGATTCAAGTGATCCTTCCACCTGTGCCTCCCAAAATGCTGGGATTACAGATGTGAGCTACTGTGCCAGGCTGAATGAGAGATATTTTTAGTGCCCATGTAAATTCAATTTTTACAGAAATAAAAGTATAGCATGAATTTTTTCAAGAATGTGTATATTTTAATACACTACCTATTGCCCTATTGCTATGAGAAAAATCAAAATCAGAAGGATGGAAAACAGTCTTTTTGTTTCTTTGTTTTTTGCTTTTAACAAACTCAGCTGCAAACAGCATACATAATATTAGGTAGAATTTTTTCAGTCATCTCAAGATTTATTAGAGGAAGGAATGGGTAGACAAGCAGTGGATAAATTAGAAGTGGTAAGAAAACCCTACTTCCATGTGATCTCTTTTTACTTTGTCTGCTGTTGATGAAGCTGTCATCCCTCCATTATCTTTTCGTATTTATTGAGAAAGGCAATTTAATCTGCCAGACTGAAATGAAAAGATAAATCCTAGTATGACTTCTTATTCTTGTTCAATTGGGAATAAATTTGTTCCAGAGTCTTATTTTACTCATAAATTGCCAAAGTAACATCATTGGAATAATTTTTTTAAAATTACACAAACCATTATTATTATTATTATTGTTATTTTGAGACAGGTTTCGCTCTGTCACCCAGGCTGGAGTGCAGTGACACAATCTCAACTCACTGCAACCTCTGCCTCCCAGGTTCAAACGATTCTCCTGCCTCAGCCTCCTGAGTAGCTGGGATTACAGGCATGTGCCACCACACCCAGCTATTTTTTTGTATTTTTAGTAGAGATGGACAGGGTTTCACCATGTTGACCAGGCTGGTCTCGGACGTCTGACCTGGTGATCCACCCACCTCGGCCTCCCAAAGTGTTGGGATTACAGGCATGAGCCACCGAGCCCGGCCTAACATTTTTAATTGACAAATTATAATATATGTATTTATGTACAACATGATGTTTATATATACATATATATATAAAATGTAGAGTGATTAAATCAAGCTAATTAGTATATTCATCATCTCACATCATTTTTCAAGATTCCACATATGCAAGATCATGTGGTATTTGTCTTTCTGTACTTGGCTTATTTCACTTAGCATAATATCTTCCAAGTTTATCTATGTTGTCACAAATGACAGAATTTTCTTCTTTTTTGAGGCCAAATTATATTCCATTTTGTATATACACCACATTTTCTTTAATCTACTCATCCTTAATGAATACTTAAGTTGGTTCCATATATTGGCTATTGTGAATAATGCTGCAAAGAATATTAGAGACAGATTTCTTTTCTGTACTCTAATATTTTCTATCTAGTTAAAAATTGTATTATAATTATTATTTCTAAGAATATTTTCCTTCTTTCAGCTTAGTTTAAGTTGGATTTTACCTATGCACTATTCCTTTTTTTTTTTGAGACAGAATCTCGCTCTGTTCCCCAGGCTGAAGTGCAATAGCATGATCTCAGCTCACTGCAACCTCTGCCTCCTGGGTTCAAGCAATTCTCCTACCTCAGCCTCCCAAGTAGCTGGGATTACAGACATGTGCCACCATGCCCAGCTAATTTTTGTATTTGTAGTAGAAATGGGGTTTCACCATGTTGGCCAGGCTGGTCTTGAACTCAGGAGTTCGAGATCACGTCAGGTGATCCACCTCAGCCTCCCTAAGTGCTGGGAATACAGACGTGAGCCACTGTGTCTGGCCCACTTACACACTATTCTTAAAGTCTGTAGTATGTAGTCTTGTCTATAAATATGCTGTGAGACCCTATGAAGAGACACCCCAAGATAATATGAATTCATCTTTCATGTGATGGCAGTTGACTCTCATCCTCCAGAGTAGGCTCAAGCCTTATCTTGCAATAATGTGACTCTGAACCAATGCAATTACATTTTTTGGACCCCATAGTGGTCACTTTTTAATGTGTATACCAGCTATTGGGGTTACAGACATAATTGAGGAGACAAACAGGCAAATAATTACAAATTATTATAATGAAGGTTACACTAGAAGATATCAGCATGTCAGAGGAGGAACATTAACAGTAGGTGAGCCAAGATGTCTCAGATAATATATATAGCTGGGTCTCAATATATACATAGCTAGACAGATATAGGAAAGGCAGAAAGGCTTTCCAGGAAAGAAGTGGAACAACATGTAAAAGGACATAAAGGTCTGAAAGAGTATGGTTTGTCTACATGGTAGGAAATAATTTTTTTTACTAGTATGTGAGGAATATGACTGGTGAAGGATGAGAAATAAGAGAGGAAAGTTAGGTTGGAACTCCATCTACAAAAGTATTATATAGAATGCTAATGAGTTTATATAAGTATTATTAGGTATACATCAGCCTTACCCCATTTTCTGCCTTGTGTGTGTCATTTTATACATAATAATATATAAATATTTATTTATATAAATGCATAGTTTATATAAAATAGTTAATAAATATACATCATATTTTATAGGTAAATCTATTATATATATTACATAAAATATAAGTATTTGTGTGCTGTTATATATAATATTCATTAAATATATATAAAACAACACACACAAAGAAGAAAATGGGGTGATACACATTATTTATTTTATATATATAAACAAATATAATTTTGTTTTAATGGATAGCTTGAGCTATTAATATTAGTTTTCCTGACATTTCCCAATTTCTCTTCTTGACATGCAAACAGCACACAATCAGGTACTTATAAAGAAGAGCTGTTACAGGAACAGAAACAAGAAAGTATTTCTTACATAGATATATTTATTGGAAGTTTTTAATTATCTCATCAACAAATCATTGGACCATCCCATATGACATAGAAGTAGTGTTTGGAGCACTTGCTTTCAAAGAGATTTGCTTTAAAGCTATCTTGTCGGTACTCATTTAACGAAACTGGAAGATCATGTAATAATAAATGTTGGGCTGTAAGTCAAGATGGTACACACAGGTGCCTCCAAAGTGGAAATACTATGCCATACAACTGCCCCTCAGATAATCTGTAAAAAGCAAGGAAATTAGTACTCAGGACAGAGTATGTTTGGAGAAAACTGAGTCACTGAGTAATAATTAATATAGAGAAACAGAGAAATGGAATGAATGTCACAGATGCCTTTGTATTCCTATCATTTTCCTAGCATATCTTTTTTTTGATGGATAAACGAATAGGTGATAATCTCTTCATTGACTATGACCTCTCTCACTTTTCGTCTGTTTCATCATACTAAATGAAGACTCAAAGTAACTCTTTAGAATGTTTACTTCTGGCCTCTTAGTAATTAAGTATATGCCAAATATTTACTCAATACAGCAATACATTGTTGTATGGGAGTGTGTCTGTAGTTATATGCAGGAATGTATTTCCCTGTCCGAGGGTTGATGACACGTGTGTACAGACACACTGGATGGGACTAGGGTAGGACCAGAGAAGGAGAGGATCAAAATATAAGCAAATTAAGGACAAACGCAGGCACACACTCACATGTGCACACACACACATAATTACAAAGCAGTGAACAGATAGCAATGAACAGATGCAAACATTACAAACTAGTGTATTCATTGCTGCTGAGGGATGCATAGCAGAAGAAAAGTGAGACTTCATAGGACAGGTTTCATGTAGGAAAGCCATCTAGTAGTCATGAGTTTTAATTTTCTTTCACCTTCCACTTTGTTTCCTTACTTCAGAAAGAACCTTAGGAACAATGTTTTCAACATTCATATACTAACAGAAACAATTAAAAAGGTAGAATATACTGCTTTATTTGTGAATTTTTGTTTTGTTTTATAAGTCAAGTGTTCAGAAATATGTTTTAGGACTATGTCAGGTTTGTCTTAAATTATCAGAACACTTTGATTCCCAAAAGACAACTCATTCCAGGAGACAAAACTTAACAATTTGTATCACTTTTAACACTGATGCTGAGTTCCCTATACAAGTTTGAAAAGACACAGAAGGCTTAACCCTTAGATATCAGTGGCCTTCCATTAGAAAAACAAACTGCATTGTCTTGTGTTCAGGCCAAGAGTAAGCAGGTGTTGTTAGATGGATCCTTTCTGCTGAAATTCCCATAATTTAATCTGATAGAGAATCTACCCTTTCATTATTTAGTTGATTTGTTTACCAACAACAACAAAAAAAAACCACCATAAAAGTATATTTGTTTTATTCAAACATCATTAATGTGGTTGTTAAAAATTTAATTAACTTTTTAGGTAGGAGAGTTCTCTTTTATTTCCTGGACTTTTTTAGTTCTACATGTTCCCCTCATTTTATTGTTCTAACAAGGTCCATACAGAATTCTCTGGGTTTCAACTTCCCATCCTTGATGACAAGAATATTGCTTTCCTTCTAATATAGAGAGGGCATCTTTTCTTTTTGTTTTATTATTTTTTTTTTTTTAGAATTTGGGTCTTGCTATGTTGCCCAGGCTGGTCTCAAACTCCTGGCCTCAAGTGATCCTCCTACTTCAGTCTTCCAGAGTGCTGGGATTACAGATTTGAGTCACTGTGCCCGGCAGTACGGCATCTTTCACAAGAAAATTTCATCTTCTGCTTTTAAAAAACACAAGGAAGGTCAGAATGATTTTCTTGCACATGTCTTTTTTCGAATGCTCCTTTAGCTCAGAATAATTCTTATGCCAAAGTAGCGTCTTTGGGGGTGGCATATTCTGAACTTCTTCACATTTATACCATAGAATATGAATTGTCTATGTAATTTACTATGTGTGGTTGTTCCAATGGAATGATGATAGAAAGATGCTGCAGACACAGCTAAAGGCTGTAACGTTTCTTTTATGGCAAAGGATACAGATATAGACAGTTTGTTTTATAAAGCAGGATTCAACACAGCATATGTCCGAACAGAAGTCTCCCAAAGCTCCCCACAGGGATTATACCATCAGCATGGATCGAGGTATAGGGTGTCAAACCACCCCGGCTTTCCAGGGACTGAGGAGTTTTCTGGAACATGAAACTTTCTATGTTAAAACCAGGTTTTTGGTTCCAGGCAAAATCAGGCACTTGGTCACCCTATTTGAGGAGTTTACTTTGCTATACTTACATCCTCCCTGGACCTTACCGCCCACTTGACTACTGTGCAGACTCTAGCCAGACATCTACCTGCTTACCAGGGGCAAGTGAAAACACCCAATACAGTCCTGTTTATTATGAGACTGTATACAGCAAAGGTCAGTTTCCCAGGTGCATTCTTCAGTAGACCTGGGCCCCAAGGAGTCTGAGGTCCAGTCCTGGATCATATAATGGGTTTAAGAATAATTATATGCAAAAACCATGAATATTAGAAAGTATAGGATTCAGATATTGACTTTTGATTCTGCTACACCAAGGAATTGTTGTATCCCTTAGCCAGGAGGAGTAAGAGCCATGCCTTTGCCTGGATTCTCTTGGGACCCATTCTGTTCTTACTCAATGGTGGTCCACTCTGAGATGGTCACTTCCTTATGGGATTGTTTAATATCAGTCATACAATCTGAGGCCTTCAAACTGATGTGGCTCCAAGTTTAAAATTTAAAGAGAAAGCCTTCATCAAATGTACCCAAAGATTTTTGTCTTTCCTTTAATATATTCTACTAAATCCAAGTTGTACATGTTTCTTGCAATGATATTTATCTGAATGACTTTGTGTTCTGTCTCTAGTTCATCTGCATCTTATATTTTTTGCTTGGTTTGTTTTGCTTATTTTGTTTTTTATGTGCTTTGAGCTGTGGCATGGAAACACAGAAAAAATAATGACAGCTTTTGGCAAGGTTGAGGCAGCAGTATGTTGTGAAAATATATGAGAAAACCTTGGGGAGAAATGAGAGAATTCTAAGCCAGGAAAATAGGTGAACTACCCTCCAATTTGATGTGTCTCTTCCTAGGCAGTCTTCAACTGTAGGAAACCTATAAATCAAGAACCTGCCTGATCAGCAAATCCTTATTGCCTGTATTAGTTCGCTAGTACTGCCATACCAATGAATCACAGATTGGGAGGTTTAAACAACCAAAATTTAATTCCTCACAATTGTGGAAGTTAAAAGCCTCAGACAAGATGTTGGCAGGGTTGGTTTCTTCGAAGAGCCTCTCTTCTTGGCTTATAGATGGCTGATTTTTCCCTTTATCTTCATATTCTATACTCTGTACACATCTAAGTCCAAATTTCCTCTTCTTTAAGAACACTAGTCAGATTAGAGGCCACCCTGGTGACCTCATTTTAATTTAATTACCTCTTTAAAGACTCTATCTCCAAATACAGTTACATTTTGAGATACTGAGGGTGAGGCTGTCAACATATTAATTTTAGGGGGATAAAACTTAGCCCATAACATTACCTAAGCTATCCTTCACCATCAGGGGCCAAATTGTTTGTTTTAGTCTATTAATAGATAATAAATGTGGCCTTTGTTCAATTCATTTGTTAAGCAAAGTTTTGAAAAATCAGAAGAGTTAAAGTATTTTAAGTATAGATTTGTTAAGTACAGATGCTCTTTGACTTATGATGGAATTACATACTTATGATGGGATTACAACATTCATTGTATGTTGAAAATATCTTAAGTTAAAAAATGCATTTTATTCATCTAACCTACTGAACATCACAGTTTAACCTAGCTCATTTTTTTTTTTTTCGGAGATGGAGTTTTGCTCTTATTGCCCAGGTTGAACTGCAATGGTGCAATCTTGGCTCACCATAACCTCTGCCTCCCAGGTTCAAGCAATTCTCCTGCCTCAGACTTCCGAGTAACTGGGATTACAGGCATGTGCCACCATGCTTGGCTAATTTTTTGTATTTTTAGTAGAGATGGGGTTTCACCATGTTGGTCAGGCTGGTCTCAAACTCCCAACCTCAGGTGATCCACCTGCCTTGGCCTCCCAAAGTGCTGGGATTACAGGCGTGAGCCACTGCGCCCAGCCCTAGCCTAACTCATCTTAAATGTGCTCAGAACACTTATATTACGCTACAGTCGCAAAATCATCTAACACAAAGCTTATTTAATAAGAAAGTGTTGAGTAGCTCATGTAATTTATTAAATATTATGCTGAAAGTGAAAAACAGAATAGTTGCATGGGTATTCAAAGTACAGTTTCTACTGAATGCATATCACTTTTGTGTCATCATAAAGTGAAAAAATTGTTAAATCAAACCATCATAAGTCAAGATTGTCTGAATATAATTAGCACTAATCATTTTTTTTTTTTTTTGAGACAGAATCTTGCTCTGTCTCCAGGTGCCAGGCTGGAGTGCAGTGGCGCAATCTCAGCTCACTGCAACCTCTACTTCCCAGGTTCAAGCACTTCTCCTGCCTCAGCCTCCCGAGTAGCTGGGACTACAGGCTTGAGCCACCATGCCCAGTTAATTTTTGTATTTTAGTAGAGACGGGGTTTCACCATGTTGGCCAGGATGGTCTCGATCTCTTGACCTTGTGAGCTACCCGCCTCGGCCTCCCAAAGTACTGGGATTACAGGCATGAGCCACCGCGCCTGGCAATTGTTTTTTTCTTAAAGCTTCCTCCCTTAAAGTGGAAAGCTAATTTTCTGCCCACAGGCTGTTTGAACACACCATTTCTTCAATGATATATAACAAATATAACCTGTATACTTCAATATTCTGTACTCCTTGTTTGCACTCCTTGTATACTACCAAGGCTTACAAATACCATTTGGAATACCTAAGATAGATAGTTTCCAAACTTAGTTTTCTTCCTATTGTTCTTATATCACCCACTTCGGCAACTCTTCAGTATGTCTACAATTAAATAAGTATGAATCCCACTGGCTCAGAGGTATAGAATCTTACAGTAGCTATTAAATGTGATATTTACCACATTCTCAGCATTAAGTCAGAAAGGAAAATCCCAGAATTCATTACATTGGGACTTAGCACATAGAGATAACTTGACTAAGTATAGGTCGAATGTTTAACAGCTCACAGAGATATAACTGAAGGATATCGGTAATTATATTGTTAAATTAAGCAATCATTCCTTGGCAGGGTATGAAAACACAGAGACTCCCATCTATTTTCACCTTTCCTATTTTTACAAGACACATTGGCAAACTTCTATAATTCTTATATTTGGAATTTAATTTGTAGTTGATATTGGCAACTGTTAGTCTTTATGTCAGCTAGCCTCACTTATAGAACAATCAGAATATGCTGACTCAGAAAACCCACAGACTATAGCTCCAGAATTTTTTTTTCCCTCAGAACTTTCAGGGATGAAAAATCCAGAAGTGTCTCTCAGAAAAAGTTTTGTTTGTTTGTTTGTTTGTTTGTTTGTTTTGAGACAGGGTCTTGCTTGCTCTGTTGCCCAGGCTGGAGTGCAAAGGCACGGTCTTGGCTCACTGTAACCTCTGCCTCCGGGGTTCAAGTAATTCGCCTGCCTCAGCCTCCTGAGTAGCTGGGATTACAGGCACAGGCCATTATGTTCAGCTAATTGTTGTGTTTTTGTAGAGATGGGGTTTCATCATCTTGGCCAGGATGGTCTTGAACTCCTGACCTCGGGTGATCCACCTACCTCCGCCTCCCAAAGTGCTGAGATCACAGGTGTGAACCACTGCGGCTGGCCCAGAGAAGGGTTTTTTTTTAAACTAATTCTTCTTCTTAATTTTTTTTTTGGAAACAGAGTCCAGAGTGATGTGATCATAGCTCACTGAAACCTTGAACTACTGGGTTCAAGTGATCCTCTCACCTCAGCCTCCTGAGTGGGACTACAAGCATGCATCGCCATGCTTAGCTAACTTTTTAAATTTTTTTGTAGAAATGAGGTCTTGGTATGTTGCTGAGACTGGCCTCAAGCTCTTGGCCTCAAGCGATCCTCCTGCCTCAGCCTTTTAAAACTAATTACTGATTCAATAGCATTCCCACAGCCAGAAAACTCATATGGCTTTGAATCAATTTCCAAAAACTTAATTTGAAACAGGGTGATTCTGCCAAATACCAATATTTTTTTTCAGCATTAGAGGACTGAGCTACAACATTGCCAGAAAATGTCAATTATTCAATAATTCTAACTTATGAGTAATATAGAAAAATACCTAGTAGTCAAGTAAAAAGTCATTAAGGATCAAACAACAGGATCTTAGGATATGGGGCTAATTAGGACCAGATACTCCAGATTATGTAGTTCAGTGGTTCTCAAACTGTAATGAGCAACAGAATCACTAGGGGAGGGGAGGGCTTGTTAAACTATAGATTGTTGGGCCCTATCCCCAGAATTTCTGATTCAGTAAATCTGGGATAGGGCTCAAAAATTTGCATTTCTGACAGATTCTCAGATGATGTTGATGCCGTTGGTCTAGGCATCACACTTTGAGAACTGCTGATCTTGTTGGGTTTTCTCCTTCCAAAGCTAAGAGGACTGTTTATTTAATGAAGATGCTGTTCTTGGCCAATTTCTTACCTACCTCAAGAGTAGACAAGCACAATGGCTGAAGAGAACTTACTACATGAAACACCCAGATTGTACATATCATGACCCAGTGAGGTAACTTCTACTGTGATACCCATTTCACAAATGAAGGAACATGAGAATAGGGAATTGAACCCAGACTTCAGAGTAAGTTCTTAACCACTTCCACTACTGTGCTTCCCAGGGTAACAGATAAGAACTTAACTGTGTGCACTGATCCATCAAGAATAATGACAATGAAGCTGGGTACAGTGACATGCCTGTAATTTCAGTACTTTGGGAGGCTGAAGCAGGAAGATCACCTGAGCCCAGGAGTTTGAGACCAGTTTGGGCAACATAGTGAGACCCTATCTCTATACACACAAAAATATTTTTTAATTAGCCAGGTGTGGTGGCTTGCGCCTGTATTCCCAGCAACTCAGAAGGCTGAGGTAGAAGTATCACTTGAATCTGGTGGTCAAGGTTGCAGTGAGCCACGATTGTGCTCCTGTACCACTGCACTCCAGCTTGGGCAACACAGTGAGCCCATGTCTCTAAACAGTAAAATAAAAATCATATGTCAATGAAATATGCCAAGAACATCTGTTCCATTTTAAACAAATTACTAAAGTGGAGCATGATTTTTATAAACCGTGATAACTACTTGGTAATTACAAGAACCAGAAACCAACCTGAGCTATCTAGCTGAATATGAAATGTGCACGATCCAAGGGCTTCAGGAAGAGACTAAAACAGGAACTTGGAAAGTATTAAGACTGTTTCTCTCTGCTTTCCATTTCATCTGTTTCTCTCCACAGACAGACTTTCCCTGCAGTCTCAGTTCACATGAAGGAATCTGGCCAGCCCAAAACTCTTAAATTTACATTTGAAGGGTGGCAAAATATGCCACCTGAAACATTCCACTTTGGCATAGGACTACTTTCAGCTAAAGGCACTTGAAAAATAGCAGATACAAGAAAGGCATTCTAATCTCCCTTTTTCTTCCTAAAAATAGAAAATTAAAATCTCCCATGTGAAAGATGTCCTCCCTGTATCAGGAGAAAGGAAACATTATTCAATTGGGAGTCTTAGCTGAGAGAATTCTGTACAAACAAACCTTGTTAAAATAATTATTATCTTCCTTTTAGCTTCCCAACATAATTTAGGTTACTTTTCCACAATTGCCTCTCTTTGTTCAACCCAATATATTAATAAAAGCATGTAGTTTTTGCCATTTCTTTGGGTCTTCATTTCTTTACGACAGTTCCTATGTCATATAAAATTTATATTAAAATTTTATGCCTTTGTCCTACTAACCTATCTTATGTCAATTTAATTCTCAGGCCCAGCCAAAGACCCTAAGAGAGTAGAGGGAAAGTTTTGCCTCCACTACACATTCACAAATTCAGGCCCACTCAAATTAACCAGCTGTTACTCAGTTCTAATCCCTAATTCCTAGTGGAGAGATTCTGAATGGCCTGAAGTTAAGTGTTCCCCCTGGTTCAATCATTTATGGCTACAGAAGTGGGGTCATCCGGTATAACTCTGGCTACTTCTGTGTGTGAGGCAGGGGAGGAAATAATTGGCTGTGAGCTGAGCTCACACTTTGAAAGGAGTCCACTCAAACTCTTGCAGTGCTTGATCACTTCTCTCTATCACAGGATACCTTCTAACTCTTATAGTAAAGTGCAGAGGCAGAGATCAAGAACGTAATTTGTTCCTGACCTATCAAATTGACAAAAACCCAGATGCCAATACACACTGATGGTGAAGCTGAGAAGAAATAGTCACTCATGCATTAGTGACAGGAGTGCCAAAGGTACAAGCCTCATGTCAAACCTACAAAATATTCAGGTGCATTAATCCTCTAAGCTAGAAATTCCACTTCTCGGAATCTACTCAACAGGAATCAAGAGAAATGGCTAAGGAGTACAGATGTTTTCAGTCCCTATACTTTTAAAAGAAAATCATAGACAAATAATGATACCTTATTGCATTATCAAAAAACAAAAAGCCACCCATGATCCTTGTCCCTTACACTCCATTAATTAAATGCAGCCAGTCTTGCAATACACGTGCTCTTATATACCATATACCATAGAAAAACTCCATTCAATTTTTAGAACTTTTAATTTGCAAATAACATTTTATAGGTGACTGCTGCTGTTTCATACTGTAAGGAGTCTGCCCTATATAATGTTGATGTGATATAGAGGGAAATTGCTCCAAAAATATCTAGTCCCACTGATGTGTGGTATTGGGGACTGCATTAGTTACGTCTCTCTGCATGACAACTTTTAGAGCAGCTAACATGAAAATGCTTCACCTAAGTGATAAGCAAATCATATGGAAACATTTTACAGCCAATGTATTTCATGCACATTGAATCCTGGGGAAAATCCAAGTAGAGCATGGTTTTAAGTCAATCATTTACCCTCTTTTTTTCTCTGTAGTACATCTCTTCACATATTAAAGACTTGAAGAGTGAAATGTTTGAGGAACTCCTTAAGCACCTTTGCCACTCTGCAGATGAATTCCGGGAGGTCATAAAAGCTGACATGCAGAGGCAGATGTTCGCTGAACTCTTCCTACACTGTGACCATGGGAAGGTGGGTTAAGACATTTGAAGAATTGCTTCTTGGCTGGATGCTGTGGCTCACACCTGTAATCCCAGCACTTTAGGAGACTAAGGCTGGTGGACTGCTTGAGCCCAGGAGTTTGAGACCAGCCTGGACAACATAGTGAAACTCCATCTCTACAAAATAGACAAAAACTTTACTGAAATATATTTTTTTATGAACCTTATACTTACTTGTTTGTATCTCCATGTCCAGAAAGGATTTAAGGAAGCTCACAGAATAGATAAAATGCAACAACAAAATGTAAACTAAAAGTAGGATGAAAGAAGAAAAGTATAAGAGAGGGGTTAGTAAATGAAGCTTGGAACAAAGCCCCACAATACATAGCATAATGACCTAAATATTTGTTGTGGGTTGTTTACAAGTTTGGATCTAGGCTTCCTAGTAGGCTCTAATGTAAAAAGGGAAACATGACCAAACACATTACCAGCAATGTTTACAAGATAATTACAAACTAGTGCTAAGAAGTACAGAAATTTGGGGTTCAAATTACAGTTAGTAGTGTCTCTTTATTAAAGGGGCCCTTTTGTGCTGAAGTCAAAATCTTTTATGATGGGCTTATAATAGATTAAAACAGTGACAACGTTTTAATCTATAGCTTTCTTATAGCTACTTTAAATGTAGGCAAACAATGCCACACTGGACTGCAATTCAGAAAAAGCAATTCTTAAAAGAACCAGTATGTTGCAATCTAGGTTCTCAGATCTATGCTAATTTGAATGAAGTCAGGAATATATTTTGTAAAATCTGAAATGTCTATGTGTCTTTCAGTCAATCCTTATTGAATATTGCTTCTTTTAACAGAGCTTGTAATAAACATTGGATGACATAGGTGTCAAAATTTTACTCCTGGGTAAAATGCCTGAAGGACAACTATTCTCTGTTGGCCAATTTAATACCAATTCATGTGCTGTAACAAACATAGTGAGATAATATTTAGAGAAATTAGCTGAGGTTTGCTTTCATTCTTTGCTTTTCTTCCCATCATTAGAGCAATAGTTATGTGCTGATATTGAAAGTGCAGAGGTGGAAAAACTACACCTCCATCCTCGTAGGATTCCTGCTGGGTCTGAGCATTAATTTGACGTAAGATAGAATAACAAGAGAAAAGCATACAAATTTAGTTACAAGTTTTATATGGCACAGGAGTTCTCTTAAGGGAATGAAGACCCAAAGAGGCCATTAGAGTCAGTTACTTATATACTGGATTGGACAAAGAATACCAAACTGTGAAAATGTGACTAAATTATGTAGGTAGTCTTAAAAGATGAGTTATTCTAGCAAGGTCTGTACAGTATTCTGTTGGTCTCAACTTCTCATCCTTGAAGATAACAATTATGCCTTTCCTTATAGTATAGGGAGAGTTAATTTCACATGGGAATTTCATCTTCTGCTTTGAAGAAACAGCATGAAGGTCCAGTGATTTTTTTCATATCTGTTGCTTTTCAAGTTTCTTTAACTTAAATAGTCAATATGTCAGAATAGCATATTTTAACCCCTTCAGAGGGAAGATAGAGTCTGGAAAAAAGAAGTTAGATGTGTTTCTGAATTGAATATATATCTGAGAACAAAGCTCAAAAATGCATAACATAATAACAATTATGAGAGAGAGAGAGAGAACCTCACTGTATCACCCAGGCTAGAATGAAGCAGCATGATCATAGCTCACCACAGCCTCTACCTCCTGGGTTCAAGTGAGCCTCCCACCTCAGGCTCCCAAATAGTTAGGACTACAGGCATGCACCACCATGCCTGGCTAATTTTTAAATTTTTGTAGAAACAGAGTTTCACTAAGTTGCCCAGGCTGTTCTTGAAATCCTGGCGCAAGAGGTCTTCCCACCTTGGCCTCCCAAAACCCTGGGATCACAAGCGTGAGCCACCACATCCAGCCGTGATTGTATATTTTTAACCAGTAGCTGAGACAAAAGTTCTAGAAGCCCAGACTTTAAATTGAAAATACTGGACCCTTAAGAAACAATGGAGAATCATAAAGTAAGGAAGAATGCAAAATATGGCATCAAAGCAGTTATTCTGTCAATGGGAGATTGTGACCAGCTGATGAGAGAAGGAGGTTGGAGTGCATGTGACTAGAGTTTAGAGGTTGTCTGGGTCCCTCAGTCAACGTTAGCACCTGATCTCCCATTCCTAAGCTCCAATCATGGTTGGAGATTGAAGGCAACATTATTGACACCTCTGGAAATCCCAGGTAGGTTGAGAGGAAATGTAAGAACAGCAGGCAGTTGCATTTCATTTTCTAGGTATAGCTCAGAGACTGCAAGCTTCATAGACAAGTCCTAAATCCTACATGGCACTGAAGAGGAAGAGTAGTAGCTGTAGAAAGCAGGGTCTAGGTAGATGGTCCTGATGATACTCCTTTTCACTCCTGTGGCCAGAGGAAAGGTGATGAGTATTCCTAAATACCTGTGTGTAAAGGACAGTGGATGTACAGAGATGATGACTATGAAAGTTCTGGTAGTACCCCTAGGAAGACACCTGGGTTAGAACAAGGAGAATTAAGGACAAAAATAGCAAATACCAAAATAAAACTTCCAGATGACTCAATGAGATGAACTATATACAACACAGTCAGAGTCAACAAGTACTGTGGTTGGTACTGAGCTAGACTCTCCTTTCTCTGATGGCAGGGCTTTATATAAGCAACACCACTCCCCAAAATGTGGGCAAAAGATATGAATACCCAATTCATGGAATCATTATATACTCAATAGATGACCAAAAATAGTTTTTAATAATAATACCTCTCACTGATACAAATAGAGGAAAAACATTTCTCAAACATTCCTTGTGAAAATTGAATAATTGCATTTTTGCAAAGCATTCTGGATATATCTGCTTAAATAAAAAATGCATACATGCTTCAGCCAGGCAAGCCATTCCTAAAATTTTTATTCCATAGAAATAAAAGCACCAGTAAATTTAAAAATACACATACAAAGAAAATTCTTGTTGCATTGTTTATAAATGAAGAAAAAGAGAGAGGTTAATGAAATACTATATAGGGGAATGCTTTTAAAATAATAGTACATCAATATCCTGAGATATCATGTAGCCTTTTTTTTTTTTGAGACAAAGTCTCATTCTGTCACCCAGGTTGGAGTACATTGACACCGTCTCAGCTTACTGAAACCTCTACCTCCCAGGTTCAAGCGATTCTCCTGCCTCAGCCTCCCGAGTGACTGGTGTTACAGGGGTGAGGCACTGCCCCAGCTAATTTTTGTATTTTTAGTAGAAACGGGATTTCTACCTGTAGCTAGGACTACAGGGTCATACCACCATGCCAAGTTAATTTTTTATTTTTTTGTAGAGACAGTAACTCACTGCATTACCCAGGCTGCTCTTGAACTCTTCAGCTCAAGTGATTCTCCCTCCTCGGCCTCCCAAAGTGTTAGAATTACAGGCATGAACCACTATGCTTGGCTTGTACCACATTTTCTTTATACAGTCTACCATTGATTCACATTTAGGTTGGTTCCATGTCTTTGCTATTGTGAATAGTGCTGCAATGAACATATGCGTGCATGTGTCTCTATGGTAGAACAATTTCTATTCCTTTGGTTATATATCCAATAATAATAAGATTGCTGGGCCAAATGATAATTCTTCTTTGAGTTCTTTGAGAAATCACCAAACAGCTTTCACAATGGCTGAACTAATTTATATTCTACCAACTGTGTATAAGCATTCCCTTTTCCCTGCAACCTTGCCAGCATCTGTTATTTTTTGACTTTTTAATAATAGCAGTTCTGACTGGTGTGAGATGTATCTCATTGTGGTTTTGATTTGCATTTCTCTAATGATTAGTGGTGTTGAACATTTTCCTGTATGTTTGTTGGCTGCACGTATGTCTTCTTCCTTTTTTTCTGAAAAAAGATCTCACTCTATCATTCAGGCTCGAGTGCAGTAGCAACATCACGGTTCACTGCAGCCTCCCGAGAGTTTGAGTGATCCTCTTATCTCAGCCTTCCAAATAGGTGGGACTATAAGCCACGCCACCAGACCCAGATAATTTTTGTAGAGATGGGGTTTCACCATGTTGTACAAGCTAGTCTGGAATTCCTGGGCTCAAGCGATCTACCAGGCCTCCCAAAGTTCAGTGATTACAGTTATGAGCCGCTGTGCCCTGCCGTGTTTGTCTTATTATGAAAAGTGTATATTTAGGTCGGGTTTAAACAGAGTAAACAGACAAACTACAGAATGAAAGATAGTTTATTTTGCTCTGCAGGAGCCTATTATTATTATTTTTTTTTCAAGAAGGTGTTTCACCATGTTGATCAGGCTGGTCTTGAACTCCCGACCTCAGGTGATCCACCCACCTCAGCCTCCCAAAGAGCTTATTTTTTAAAAAAAGTTGTATTAATTAAAATAGCTTTGGTTTTGGTACTGGAATAGACAAATCAGTGGAACAGATTATTAGATCTGGCATCAGGGACAAGAGCATGTGAGAATTTAGTATATAACACAAGTGGCAATATAAATCATTGGGAAAAGGAGTAATCAATGAGTTATACTAGGACAATTAGTTTTCCATATTGGGAAAATTATCAAAGTAGATTCCACTCTCATTAATGAAGAAAAATGAGTTCTGATTAGAAATCTACATGTGGAAAACAAATTTTTAAAAATTTTAGAAGCAGCCAGGTGTGGTGGCTTATACCTGTAATCCCAGTGACTCGGGAGGCTGAGGCAGGAGGATGGCTTGAGTCCAGGAATTCAAGGATGCAATGACCTATGATCATGCCACTGCACTCCAGTTTGGGTGATAGAGTGAGACCCAGTCTCCAAAAAAAAAAAAAAAATTAGAAGCAAATTTAGAGCATATATTTTGAACTCAAAATGGTTTGTGCTTATTTGGAGTATTCCTCAGGAGTATTCCTTAGTGAGCCCTGTCTAAAAAAGTTTTAGAAGCAGCCAGGCGTGGTGACTCACACCTGGCTGCTTCTAAAATATTTTAAATTTTTTTTCCATATCTAGTTTTCTGATCAGATAGAATCCACTTTTCCTCATTATGAGGGTGGGATCTACTTTTATGTTTTTCCCAATATGAAAAATTAATTGTTGCAATGTCATTCATTGATTATCACTGTATATCTAAAGGAAATGATTGATATATTTGACTACCTCAAAATTAATGTATATCCTCAAAATTAATGATAACATTGATATGGCTAAACTCACCAGAAGTTAAATTGAAAGATAAGAGATAAACTGGGGGAAAACATTTGCTATGTAAATAAAAGAATGGTCATTCTCAAAATTTTACAAATTCATAAGAAATAAACAACTGGGCCAAACATGGTGGCTCATGCCTGTAATCCCAGCACTTTGGGAGGCCGAGGCAGGTGGATCATGAGGTCAAGAGATTGAGAACATCCTGGCTAACATGGTGAAACCCCGTCTCTACAAAAAATACAAAAAATTAGCCGGGCATGGTGGTGGGCACTTGTAGTCCCAGCTAGTCGGGAAGCTGAGCCCCACGAATTGCTTGAACCTGGAAGGTGGAGGTTGCAGTGAGCCAAGATTATGCCACTGCACTCCAGCCTGGGTGACAGAGCGAGACTCCATCTCAAAAAAAAAAAAAAAAAAAGAAAGAAATAGACAACTGGGCCCAACTGAAAAACAGGAAAAAGATATGAAAAACCCATTCGTAGAAGAGGAAAAACCCAAATCTGTAAGTGCATGAAAATATATTAAATCTCACTAGTAATCAGAGAAATGCAAATTAAAATAATGATACCATTTTTATCTATCAGATTAGAAAAAATAATAAACTCTAACAATATCAAGTATTGGTGTGGATATGGAGAAATAATACTCTCATTCAATGCTGGCGAGAATATAAATTGGTATGAACATTTTGTGACACAATTTGGCTATAACTAATAAAGTTGAAAATGTATGCATTATATAATCCAGTAATTCTACTTCTAGTTATTTACCCTAGAGAAATGTTTGCACATGTACACAAGGAGATGTGCATAAGGATATCCACTGCAGCATTATGTTGATATCAAAATACTAAAAAAAAATCGAACCACCCATCAATAGAATAGTTTTTTTTTAATTATGGTGTTGTCATATTGCAAAATGCCTTATTGCAGTTAAAAAGAATAAAATATATTTCTTTACATACATGAATTAGATCTCAATGTTGAGTAAATAAAATCAATTTGAAGAAAGACATACGTACTATATCAGGTATTTTTGTTTTTGTTTTTGAGACAAGGTCTTGCTCTGTCAGCCAGGCTGGAGTGCTGTGGCATGATCATAGCTCACTGCAAATCAAGTGATCCTCCGGCCTCAGCCTCTGGAGTAGCTAGGACCACAGGTGTGCACCACCATGCCCAGTTAATTTTTTATTTTTTGAAGTAATGGGGTCTCACTGTATTGCTATATCAGGCTTTTTAAAGAACATACACAAAATGTTAACAATCATTATTTCTGGGTGTTGGGAACACTGATGTTAATATCATTTTCTTTATTTTTCTATAATTAAAATTTTCCTCAAAAATAACAATTGAAAAAGAACAAGTAGGGAGCAGTTAATTGTTTCAAGTGACATACTCAGGTCAGGTAATATAAGAACTGAACATTATACATTGGATTTAGCCATCAACAAGTGAGTCACAAATATTTCTTAAACATTTACTAAGTAGAGGTCATTTTGACATGTCACAGAATGAGAAAGTAGAGAATAAGCCTAAAGGTAAGATATAACTTTCCTGATTTTGATGCTGCAGCTTTTATTCACATAATAACAATTGTTGTGGTGGTAGTAATGACAAAAGCTTCAATAAGCCACATTCCAACTGCATAAAAATTTTAAATCTCCTGTAACAACTAATCACAAACTTTCTACTTTGTTTAGATAGGGTTTTTGGATCGGCAGAGAACATTGGCCCTGCTGGAATCATTCTATGACCATAGTTCACAAATGCTTAGAAGTTTACTTCGAAACCCACGACAATGTAAGTGCCATTCAGAATATATTCAAGCTGGAGTGTCTCAGTACACTGATATGTACTGATATGATACACTGATATGATAACACAAGACCATTCTACCACCATGGAATCCCTTCACATAATAGCTCTCTTAGATCATAACAATATCTAGGTGTTTATTCCCCCCACAAAATTCACTCTTCATTGCAACTAGATGTAATTTTCACCATAGTGCAATACTCAAAATTTTTATATCAGAACTCAGCTAGAACTCAATTTTAAATTCATTCGAATGAACAATTGCTTTAGTGACAGTCTGAATTTTTTGGAAATTAAGTTAGTAATGGTAATTCCATTTTATTTTAAAAAAAATTTATTTGAGACAGAGTCTTACTCTTCTTGCCCAGGCTGGAGTGCAGTAGCATGATTATGACTCACTGCAGCCTCAACTTCCCAGATAGGAGATGGTTCTCCCACCTCAGCCACCTGAGTAACTGGGATTACAGTGTGCACTATCGTGCCCAGCTAATTGTGTGTATTTTTTTAATAGAGAGAGGGTTTTACCATGTTGTACAGGACAGTCTCAAATGCCTGGATGCTGGGATTATAGGTATAAGCCACTGCACCCAGTCTGGTAATTCCATTTTAATGCCCAACTTAAAATTTTAAGATTTATATGAACAATATTTCCTTTTCCCAAGCATTTTACTTGTACATCTTTACCACAGTAAAATATCCTTTTAATGTTATTTTCAAAACAAATATAATTTTGAGGTTTATTTTCATTTTATTTTACTTTTTCAGACATGGGGTCTTGCTATGTTGCCCAGGCTTGCTTCAAACTCCTGGGCTCCCGCAATCCTTCTGTCTCAGCCTCCTAAGTAAGCCAGGACTACAGGCAAGTGCCATTGTGCTTAGCTTAATTTTCATTTTTCTAAAGAGAAGGCATTTTACTGGCTGAGTTTTCCAAAGAATGTCTTTTTTTTTTTTTTTTGGTGATGGAGTCTCACTCTTGCCCAGGCTGGAGTCCAATGGTGCGATCTCAGCTCACTGCAACCTCTACCTCCCAGGTTCAAGCTATTCTCCCTGCCTCAGCCTCTCAAGTAGCTGGGATTACAGGTGCCCCCCACTACACCCAACTAATTTTTTGTATTTTTAGTAGAGATGGGGTTTCGCCATGTTGGCCATCCTGGTCTCGAACTCCTGACCTCAGGAGATTTGCCCATCTTGGCCTCCCAAAGTGCTGAGATTACAGGCATGAGCCACCACACCTGGCCAAGAATGTCAATATTTTATTTCTGTGTGAAGATTTATTACTTGGATACTTACAAATCTGTGGGTGATATACTTGGAGTATTTCTGAAAATTGTGAGAATCACAATTTTATAGCTTATCACTACTGTTTTGGGGGAAATGGGGACACTCTTGTGGCATGAGTTTCACTCTTTATAGTACGGACACCAGGATTTTACTGTTATTGTTTAACAGTGAGATTCTTGAATACTATCCAGTCTTTTCCTAGTATTCTGTTCCAGGTATCCACATAAGTTGTACAGGAAAATAATGGAGAAATGAAAAACAAAGAAGAAGGAAAGAGGAAGGGGGAAATAATGAATGTTGGGAAAACATAGCCTCAGTGAAAGATTGTCATGGATAAAGACTTGCTTTTTATATTGGAGATACTGAAAAAGTATTTGAGATGAAAGATGTATCCCCTTTCCCATCCCTATGCGATGCTTACTGTGGGAAGACCACAAAGGTAGAGGACAAATTCTGTTTGCCTTGGTAGTCTAAGCAACACTCCAAGTAGCAAAAGGAGAATCCTATTTATTTCCAAAATCACACCTGTTAGGAAGGGATGATTTCTAACTTATAGTAGTAAGCATTTTTTTATGTTCTTTTGGGTACCTTTTTACTTTTTATTGTGTTGCAGCCAAAGGTAACTGATATTTATTTAGAGCAATAGGCCTATATTACAATCACTGTGCTCAATGCTTTTCTTTGCATTAATTTAATAGCTCTAATTCTGCATTATAAGAACAATAGTTTAGGTGAATGTTTTGTTTTCTGTATTAGGGCCATTCATTGAATTTGAAGAGATGAATTTGCCTGAGATGTGGGGAGACATGGATAATCAGAAACACATTTATGAAGGCTTTGACAAAGTGCTCTTAGAGATGAATACATTACTTTCTGCAGAACATGCTAGCAAAACCCAAAGTAAATTGTTAGAAAGTCCAGATCAACCTAAACTCAATGAACAGAGAATATCAACACCACCTGCAAACCTTCCAGAAGAGCAGACAGGAGTAACTGCAGAACAAGGGCCACAAAGAATTTCAACTGAAGAACAAGAACAAAGCAAAAAGCCAACTGCAGAACAGGAACTGTACATAGAATCAGTAATACAACCAGGAACCCACACAGAGTCAACTCTAGAACAAGGGTCAAGTAGAGAGTTAATAATAGAACAAGAAACACACAGAGTACCATCTACAGAACAAGGACAGCACAAAAGGTCAATAGTAGGACAAGGACCACACAGAGTTTCAGTTTCAGAACAAAGACCAAGCAGAGAGTCAACTGCAAAACAAGGGTTATGCAGAGGCTCAGTTGCAGAACAGGGAATACGCAGAATGTCAACTGCAGAACAGGAATCACTCAGAGAGTCAATAATTGAAGAACCGTACCAAAAATCAGAACGAGGACCCTATGGAGAGATAATTTCAGAAGAGCAAGAAGACATAAGCTCAACTTCACAATCAAGAAAAGATAGTATGTTAAAAAGTACAAAATCTGGGGAGCCCATACCCTCTGAGTACATTGAAGTCCCGCTAAAGGAAAAGAGATCTTGGGAACAAATACATGAAGAACAAATATTCCTGAGTTCTGAACGGCAAGAGGAAGTTCCAACATCAAGTAGGAAAGATCATTTTTCAGGTAGTAATGCAGTTCTTCTACAATATCAGCTCCCTGTTTTGTGGAATGGTTTTTAAAGTCTTTTCAGAAAATACTCACTTAAGTCAGAATTTTTTTCTGGCAATCAGGTCATGCAAACCTCAGGCATATTTTGCTGCTCAACTTGAGTCTAGACCTTGAATGGTAATCAAATAAGTTAATTACATTCACCAATGAAATGCAAACCAGAATGTCTCTATTGTCAATTTATGTATAATTTCCATTGCACTAGATTATAGAAGTATTTTAATTGGGTTTCTGAAAAGGTAGTAGAAGCCCTTTTGTTTTAAATGTGGTGTCTGATATAAGAAACCACTTAAAAATTTTTCTTTTATTTCTTTTTTTTT
>PVKP010029818.1:0-28620 GCA_004027715.1 Plecturocebus donacophilus | reverse complement strand
CCTGGGTTCAAGCAATTCTTCTGCCTCACCATCCCAAGTACCTGGGCTTACAGGCGTGTGCCACCATGCCCAGCTAATTTTTATGTTTTTAGTAGAGAAAGAGTTTTGTCATATTGGCCAGGTTTGTCTTGAACTCCTGACCCCAAGTGATCTTCCTCTCTTGACCTCCCAAACTGCTGGGATTACAGGCATGAGCCACCGTGCTGGCCAGGATGCTAATTTCTTCCATTGTAGAAAACGATTCCATTCCAGGCCAAGTTTGAATTAATTGAGTTAGGCCATACCAAAATGTTATGCAAAACTCTGTTTTGTTTACTGAAGAAAATAGAGTTTCTATTGACATTTCCCAGGATGCTTGCAATCTAGGTAAAAGAAAAATGACTAGAAGGGAAAAAGAAACCATTCCCTTCCTGCCCCCTTCACTCCCTTCTTCTTCTTCTCTCTCTCTCTCTCACTTTCTTCCTTCTTCCCTTCCTGTCTTCCTCCTTCAGTGTGAACACATTTTAAATGGCTCCACAAATTTATTTTTCTGAAAACATTAGTTAACGTAGCTTCACTTAAAGCAAATCAGAAGTATTAAGTGAAGCTATGATAACTAGTATGTACAGTTCTTTATTTACAATGCCACAACTCATTATCACCTTGATGTGACACTGAAATCATGATTGTTTCATCTGTTTGAGAAATTTACTTTGTGCCCACAATGTGCAGAATTTTGTGCCAGATTATGTTGGAGAAGGATGAAAAAAGATAAATAGACATGGTCCCTGGCATCTGAGAACTTAAAATCCAGTGGAAGACAAGTACCTTACTGGGAAATCTGGAAACAATTTGACAGTTATTCTTTCCCTTTCTGTAGGTCTTGCTTGAGCATAGAAGTACTGATGTTAATTTGGAAGGAGAAAATGGAAACACAGCTGTGATGATCGCATGCCCCAAAAATAATAGTGAAGCACTGCAGATTTTGGTTTGTATATTAGTCATATCTTTCTGCTTTCTTTATCTGTTCATGAATACAACATGGATTATTATTACTTACAAAAGCTGTTAAGTTTTTCTCCATAGAAAAACATAAAATACAGAAACTGTGTCAGAAAACAAAGTTGTTCTATGTGTTTTTGTATACTCCTTGCCTTAAGTGGAGCTGAGATTGCTTATAGAAGACAAAAGACTAACAGTAAAGCAGTAATGAGAACTATGAGAAATTCAAAGTGAAAAGAAAGCACAGGCAGAAAAGGTTGAGATGAAGCTGGTGTTCAGGCTGGAATGCAAAACACAAAGTACAGTGGCCTATACGTTATAAAGATGGATTTTACGTTTGATTCTGAGCTTCTGAATAGTCAAAAGAAAGATGAATATAGTCAGTTGCAGACTTATTGGGCTCATACGATAAAAGCCAAAGGAAACTACAGCCACTCCTGAAGACCTGAAGAAATTATTGCCATGTTTTCTCAAAAACAGAGCCCTGAGTGATGTAATGATGAAGTTTCTTAGCCATATGCCTGACGGTAGAGCCAGGCTTGTCTCTGATGAGGCTTCCTGGTGTGGTCCAGAGAGGTAATGGAGATTCCCATCCACATGACTTCCTCCTGCTCCCGGCAGTGCTCCTTCTGAGCAAGTAACCGTTTTTCAAATATTCCTTAATCACTTGCATATTATCCAGGCCAGGGTCTATATTTTTACCACTTGATTTTGCCTCTTCACCATCCCAAAGAGTAAGAAAATGACATTAAATAATTAAAAGTATTTGCCTAATGTTTAAATGTACCATACAAATATGTTTTAGCAGCTTTACTAGATGTACTTAGAGACATGTACATACTATAAGCTCTCATGATTGGACCAAAAAGAGAATAAATGATAAAGAGAATAAAAATAAATCAACTAACACTCAAAACAAGAATTTAGGCAAAGAGCCTTAAATCGACCAAAAGAAAATTGGCATAAAGAAATAGTAAATTTGAAAGTCCTACAGAAAACAACATATTTTTAAATTCTGATTTCCTTGCAAATTTAATTTTTATGTGTATACTATGTGACAATATTGTTCAAAAAGCTTTTAGTTAGCAGTATTCTTTAATAATATGATTTTATAAAGTACATCTGCCATTTCTGGACTATATTATATATACATTTCTGAACTATTATATATAATTTATAAAGCAAACTAATACTATCTCTAAAAACTGAGATTACAGGTAGTATTTGATTCTACATAAATTTCTGTTATTTAAAATATTTTCTTCTGAATTAATTAAAAGTACTTAAAACTTAAGGCTAATGATTTATAGAAAAGGTAGCTTAAAATGATTGGCTCAAATATCAATGTAATATAACATTTAGTTCTAACATCTTGTTAGTGAAGAACTATTATTAGTGAAAATACTTGATTTTCATGGCTTAACAAGAGTGATGGCATATTCACTTATTAATTTTACATAAAGGGAAAAGCATCTGAGAAATATTGTCACTATATTTGCATAAGAAATTAAAATGGGTATAGAAGTCATGACAATGTCTTTAAAAATTTTATTTAAAAATATGTTGACTTCAGTTTTCTGGGGTATGAAGATTGATATTTTTGTGTCTGTGTTGCTACTTCTTTGGAAGATATAAAATGTCCCTATTGTTACCTAAAATAAATGAAGGTATTTATTTTACTACATGACTAGAAGCAAGGTTGCATCTTTGCACTAACTTTAAATCTAAATAGGGTTTGGATGAATAGTTGTGTAATATGAAGAAGGGGACCTTTAGCTAGATCTTCAGCTAGTAAGTAAGCCAGAATTTGAACCCAGGTAAGTAAACTCTAGGGTATGTTCTTACCAATACTCAATTTCTTCACATGATGACTAGTGAATTAATGAAATTGGATAAATGTTGAATAATAACATTGCTCTTAGTTAAATATTGAATAATTAGTTGGAAATGCTATATAAAGGTATAGTAAAACTCAAGTGAATGTAGGTGGAATGAAGAAAATTAAGGAATTATGTCTTAGGTGAATTCTCCATATGTTGCTATGTTTACTCATTATTACATGAGGAGAAATGATCTGGTTTTGGGTTTACCATTTGACACTAAATCATCAAACACTTTTGCATTAATGTTTTTGGTTCTCTCTGGAAGGTAGGAGTTTTGCTATAGATAAATTGATTTCTGATGAACTCTTAAATTTTTTTAAATAAGACTTTTTTTTTTTTACAGTTTTTTATTCTTCCAAATCAGAATAAAGCTTTCCTTTTTGCTACTTTTAATTTTGTAAAATATGTATTGAACTACCAGAGTTTTCCCAAATTCTCCATTGAAATATTGGTAGGTTATTTTTCTACTTAAATTTTTCTTTTTTAGAGATTTTATTAAATTTATAACACTTTTGCCAAACAGAAATTCCCTTTTCCAAGTTTAAAAGAGTCATTGTTTCAGTAATTCCAGCTTTCATGGATAGATGGTTGAGAAAGGACTCCAATATATGTTTTAAATACAACAATGAAAGTGCATTTTCTTTCATGTACAGCTAAAATACCTCTGGCACCTATCATATGTAACACACACACGCACACACACACACACACACACACACACACACACACACACACATTTGATTTTAGTTGTCTTAGATATCTTTTTTAATTCTAGAATTTTGTGCAAGTAGGAATAGTTTTGCAATCCACAATTTTAGATGCTGAAATTAACTAAGTTCCAATACAAATTTTAAAATAGAAGTAATATGTAATTTAAGCACAATGCAGTAAAATGTAGATGAGTATAGATTTTTAAATAAAAGCTATTTTGTTACTCCAAAAGACTAACTGGATGTCTAGAGTTGAGCAAAGGGCAGACTGATAGTTAGGGAACATTAAATAGAAGTAAAAAAATATGCAAGGTAACTTTTTTTTCTTTTTTTAACAACAAACATAAGCTAAAGTTAACTCCTGCTCTGTCAACTAGATTAACTTTTTCTTTAGAATACTTTTGCTGTTGTTTTGTCACAAGATGGAATTTGTCTACTGGTTATCTAAGGTTCTTAAAGAAAGTAGTTTAATTTGAGGTTTTCCTTACAGGCAGCACATTTTATATTGATGAATCATTCAATAGACACTTGGATAGAGGAAGAGATTTGAGAAACAATGTAAGGAGAGAACACAAGATAACTTTATTGCTATCATTTCATGTTATAAAACATTAATTAATTTTTAAAAAGTGAATAAAATTTTCAGTACACTTCAACTTAAGGCTTTCACATGAACAAAAAAGAAAAAATAATTTCCAAGAAATTTTCATGGAAGCCTGAGAGAACTTTAGAAAAAAAATAATATTTCTGGTAAAAAAAAATTACCAAGACATTATAATCCCTATGAGAAGAAGAGCCTATTAAACTAGAAAAGTAATACACATTATTCAATATGAGCAATAAGTAGGAAAGGCTGTCTTTTCAGTTCTAATTTGTAGTGTTTTGTTTTTTTCACCTATATTTGCTCAATGGGAAACAATTGGGCACTTTGGGGCATGGACTATGAATGGACAAATATCCACACTGATATTTCCCCTAAAATGTAAGCCTGTTCATTAGTAAGACCATGTCAGCACCTGAAAGGAATCCTCTTGAGCCACGCTCAGCTCAGTTTAGAAACCGGCCATGCCTACATTTAGCTTCTGTCCTTATAAATGTGATTATTCTTCCATCTGAAGCCACAGGAACCCAGTATTAGTTGACAGGCTTTTACTTAAAATAGTTATCTTTAAAGCACTTTCTCCAGCTAATCTATTTTGCTGCCATCAGTTAAACTGCGGTTAAAAGAAGAAATATCTCCAATGAAATACTGCCAATCAAGCACAATTATCCACTGCTATGGCAGCAATTCTAGACCATAAAAGAACTTCCAATGCTTGAAATCAAAGTATGAGAGGGTGAAATTATTTTCCATTCAGTCATTATTATCTTATTTGGATTAAAAGTTTCAGTTTCACCAGATTCCTCAGATCTGTTTCTTTTTAGTATTTTGTTCAAAAGTTGTCCCCCCACCCCACCTGGCTGGTTTCGCTTCCCAGAACAAATAAGCATTTCCACTAACCACAGCCGGCAGTTTGGCTGGTTCTTGGGCAGAGGTCTCAGTGCCTGCTTGTACACAATAATTTTTCAAAAGGTAGGAAATCAATTCCTGGCTTAGAGAGAACTTGGGGAAAATAAAACAAAAACAAAACAAAACAAAGCTTACATTCTCTTTGGCCCATTTATAACATATCTGTGCATTCAGTGGATGAGTCCATTAATACTTTGAACCCTTAAAAAACAAAGGAAGCCCACCCAGCTTCACCGCAGATATGTCTATGGGTTCACCTGATTTTAATATAACTAGCCCCGCTTCTGTACTTGCTCCACCACATTGAATGGAAAACTGGACAGCTTCTTTGCTCCGAAGTTCCACTAGCTCTTTGTGCCCTTTAAGGAGCCATTTACTTTATTGAAATAGTGATTGGAAAAGTGTTTCCACGCCTAAAAGATTTGCTCAGTTTCAGAGTTTAAACAAGAGGTGGAGGCTTTGCTAAGGCACCAAGGGGAGTATTGCTGTAATAAACCCATTCTCTCTCACCTGGGGTTGGCCTCAGTGTTGGTGCAGTCTTTCTAAGGAGCATATGAGTTTTTCACACACTACAGACAATACCCTTGTCTTCATATTCTGCCTTTTTGCACACACAAGTATATCTGGGACACTTTTGTGGAGGCTTCTGCGGTCTCAGCTCGTATCGATACAAAAAAAATACCTTCTTTGGGTGTTGTGGAAGAATAAGAGCATCAGGGTTGTTTTTCCAGTGGAGTCTCCCACTCTGACCTTCTTCGTAACGGGTGGGAAAAGTTTTCTTTTATACTTTGCCCTTCTTTCATAGTGGTTCAACACTACTGGCAGGACAAGGTAATGAAAGAATGAACTGCAGATTTCTGGAAAGTGAGTTGGTGTGAGTGAAGATGAAGGAATTGTGAGCCATTGTGATGTCCTGGCAATCTCTCGTGTGCCTCTGCTGCTTGGGTCTTTTGCTGTCTACGTTCTCAATACTTTGGCATGCATTCATTCAGGAATGTCTAATTGGCAGTACATGTTGTATACACGGATTATTTTGGTTTATTTTTGGCTACAGTATTTACTATACTTATTCTCCTATTTGTAATAATTCAGCTTGAAGAAAGACAGTCAATGAGGCTTGTCTGAGGAGTTGGCTACGGAGGGAGTAACCCATATCGTAGAGCAGTTCCTGCCACATGGTGGGCTGCAAAATAGGCCTGTGGATTGAATAGCCTCTGCTTTGTTACTCTACAACATCAACTACTCTTTCAGTCTTTAGGTCCCGTAACTCTCAGACAGTGTCACTTAACACTTAGGCTAACACTAAATGTCTGGAGCCTTCTACTTAAGCAAGAAGACAATAAGAGAACTTAGATCCGTGCTAGGTGAACTTCCATAGTGCTACATGACATAGTTTGGATCTGTGTCCCCACCAAATCTCCACCAAATTGTAATCTCCAGTGTTAGAGATGGGACCTGGAAAGAGGTAATTAGCTCACATGGGTGGATTTCCCACGAACAGTTTAGTACCCTCCCTCTTATTACTCTCTCTGTGGTAGTGAGTTCACATGAGATCTGTTTGTTTAAAAGTGTGTGGCACCTTCCCCTTCTCTCTCTCCTGTTCCTGTTCTTGCCAGCTAAGAATCCTGATCCCCCTTCACCTTCTGCCATGATTGTAAGTTTCCTGAACTCTCCCCAGAAGCCGAGCAGATGCCAGCACCGTGCTTCCTGTAAGCCTGGAGAACTGTGAGCCAATTAAACCTCTTTTCTTTATAAATTACCCAGTTTCAGATATTTCTTTATAGCAATGTGAGAATGGACTAATAGACAACGTGTGTCAAATTTTCCTCTGATTTGGTCTTGAGGTCTCTCTTTCTGGAGAGTGACTGTAATTCTAGCCCTGACCTGTTGGCTCCATGGGAGGTGGTCGTGGATGTTTACAGAATGCCTTTCAGAGGATACTTCTTTACCCTGGTGGGTGGATGGCCTAATACCTAAGTGTCTAACCCATGATCAGATGTTTCTTTCACAGGAAACTTGTTCTTACTAGCAGGTAACCTTGAAGCGCTTGGCTGACCTGTGTTCAGTTTATTCTAACCAAGATACCTACTCTCTACGAGAACCCTGAGCAGGAGGAGTGTTATACTTGGGTGTGTCCATCAGGTGAGACGCAAAGAAGACCACACAACAAAACACATGAAATAACACAAACAGTGTATTACTTACAGATCCAGAGAGAAGATGGCAGCACACTTTGCAGAGCCAATATGAAGGGAAGAACCAGGACACTTAGTTCAACCAGCAGGTGAGAAGCAAGTGAGAAAGAGAGAAGCACCTGTGGGCCAGAGCCTTGACTGGGGTCCAGGGAATTACCCAAGCAGATTACCTGCAGGGGTTCCAATTAGTTGGCTTACAGCAAGCAGGAACAAGTTCTGTGGATCACTGTGGTCTGTCTGAACAGTCCATGCAAGGTGTGGGGATCAGTGGGGTGAGTCAAGAGAATTGTATCTAGCTGTCCTTAGGAAGGTGGTTACCAGGAGGTTGTTGTCTAAGGAAGATATCCACATTGATCCCATTGAAAAATTGGGAGCAGATGAAGAACTGGAAAGTATGTTCATAAGGGACTAAACTCTATTTCTGTTATGAGAAAGTATAACTGTTATTCAAAAAGGATACTAAGGCCACATAAAATTACAAGAATTCATTCCAGCAGCCAGTCTAGGACCTTGGTATTCCAGCCCTCCAGTTCTTGGTTTGCCTTTTCTGCTGGCTTTCCTTTTTTGTGCTTATATATCCATTAACCAGGCTCCTAATTGGTTCCTCTAGTCCTTCCACAGAATAAAGTTCCACCTCTGAACTCCAGCCATCTTGTGACTATGTGTCTGTTATCAGTGGAAAAATTCCTGTGAAACTACACATACACAGTTAAACTTGAAACTCTAAGGTTGATTGACTGCATTTTTTTTGACTCAAGCCACCACTGCTGGATAAATGAAATTCTAGGCACCAGAATGTAAAATGCCTAACAGCTTCTGTGTACACATTTGTTTTTCTCTTTTAATTGATATTCTGGCTTTAGACCAACTGCAGAGTTGTATCTATTGAACAAATAATTCTGATGCTCTTATTTTCTTTATTCTCAGTCCTGGAGAGATGAGGAAGGGAGGAGAGTAGGTAGGAGACAGGGCTTTGTGGACTTTGAGCTCACCCTCTCCTAAACACTTCTGCTCCACCCCAGTACTGTCCAAGCAAGCTTGTTTCTGGCATCTTTATACTAGCTTTCTAAAACCTCCAGAACGTAGAAGAGGCAGAATAGCATAATGCTTTTCACCCTGGAGCCAAAAGCCTTGATTGACTCTGACTGAGACTTATTCATTCTCATTCTGTGTAAGTTTTCTCATCTATAAAACCGGGATAATAAAGTATCATAGGGTTATTGGAATTGTATGTATAAAGGGCTTCAAACAGTGACTGACTCATAGAAATTTTTCAGGAAGTGTTGGCTCTTCCATCTAGTTTTTGCTCCTGAAGAAAAGGTAATAATTTCTTAAGTAGATTTGCCTATTTTACAGGACATCGTAGGCTAACAATAGTCCAGAAAACTGTTTCAGTGCTTTCTCTTTTTAGTTCTGGATCTTTTCTTTTCCTCTGCTTAGAATAATCTTTTCTAGAGTTTTGCATGAATTATATTTTATTGTTCAAAACTCAGCTTGAATAGTCTCCCCCATTAGAAAGACCTTCCTTGGCCATGCTTGATAGAGTCACCACTGCCTATTTTCTATATTCAACCCTGTTTATTATGTCCTTATAGCACAATTTATAATTATTCTTAATGTGATAGTTAACATTTTTGTTTGTTTCCTCTACTTGATAGTAAATTTAATGAGTGGAGACAAAGTTTTTGATATGTTTATCTAACGTATGTATATAAATAAATATATGTATGTATACACACACCTAAACATACTATATGAGACAGAGAGAGAAAGAAATATTAATATTGACTGAATGTTGGCATACTGCAAGACCATCAGAAATTTCAAAAACAAAACACCCATGTTACATTTGTTTCCTTGAGTAAAACTGAAGAAATCAGATATTTTCAGAAAATTGTCAGAACAATTTTTATCTGATTTTCCTCAAGTAGCCCTATATTGTATATTATAATATTTGCTCATTTTGTTGATTCTTTCAAAACCCTACCTCTAGCTTTGTCAGACTTGGGCTTGAATTAGAACTTAACATCACATTAAAGTCTGCCTAAGACACTGTCTAAAATATAATTAATTGGCAAATTTATTTCCCCTCCTGACCCAGGAGAATTTAGGATTGATCGAGTCAGATTCTAAGTAATACAACTTACTCCACTAAATGTGCAAACACACTTCAGCTTCCTCACACTCTTGTTCCTTCTGGTTATCTGCTCTTAAAAAAAGAGAAAGAATGAGAGAATAATTTGCTCTCTTATATCCCCTCAAGATGATATATTCTGGGTGTGATTGTATATCTCCAAACCCTTATATAAATGTCAAGTCAATAAACTCTAGCTAATATTTATTAAGAGCTTAGTAGCAGGTACAATGCGGTTAACCGTTAAGGATACAGGTGAATAAGATACAACACTTCTCCTAGTTTACAAGGATAAAATTGAATCAGATATAGTTAGATACATGCCAAATGTAACTAAAATGCATTACCAAATATAGTATGATAATGCTACCACTATTCAAAAACTGGGAAGGTACAGTTTTTGATAACTAAAACAAGGCTTCTCATATTTCTTTTAAAAAGAAATTATTCCTGGTTGGCCACGGTGGCTAACACCTGTAATCCCAGCACTTTGGGAGGCTGAGGCAGGTGGATCACCTGAGGTTGGGAGTTTGAGACCAGCTTGACCAACATGGAGAAACCCCATCTCTACTAAAAATACAAAATTATCCAGACATGGTGGTGCATGCCTGTAATCCCAGCTACTTGGGAGGCTGAGACAAGAGAATCGCTTGAACCTGGAGGCAGAGGTTGCGGTGAGCCGAGATCGTGCCACTGTACTCCAGCCTGGGCAACAAGAGCAAAACTCCATCTCAAGAAAAAAGAGAATATGATAACTATCATTTGTTACATAAACTCTATGTAGTTACTGGACACTATATTTTTAGTTAAATGTTTTAATTTAACATTTAAATTTGGTTTTTGAAAGATGCTTTTTCCAGGCATACTTAAGGGATAGAACAGGAAATGTGCATTTGTGAAACAGGAAGCAGCATGGCATGATGAAGCAAGGGTTCCCTTCCAGAGAAGCAGGAAATAGGACTGCACAGGGAGGTCATGTTCAGGGCATGTGAGGCGTTTCACAGCAAGGAATCAAACAACTTCTATGGCCAGAGCATCTGCACCCATTCACCAAAAATGCATGTGTAAAGACTGCACAGTAATTTCAAAAATACAGTATATTGGCTATTTAATTATATTTTTAATAGTAACACCAATGCCTGGCAAAGTATGCAGAGATTTTGTTTACTTAAAATTACGGCATTATAAGCTAATTCTTGATTAGCTGAGCGATTTATATATTAATTTGATGGTGTCAATTAAAGAACTGATATTTAATAAAAGCTAATATTCTCAGAGGAAACACATTTTGACACCTAAAGTTAAGTCTTTCTTGGTTTTGATTTTGGCAGTGTTTTTGGAGAAAGGATTTGAACAGAGCAAAGTTGTCCTAAATATTACAAGGACTAGAACTTGACCACACGGGAAGACATTTCAGATTAAGAGGGTTATTATGCCCTTTTGAGAGGTGTAAGTTGTGATCTGTTCTTACAGATGAGCTATGGACAATAGTCAGAGGTCTTACGCTCTGGATGTGTGTTACGTATGGTATAGATACCATTTTAAATCTTTTGTTTTCTTTCTTTAATAGAGTCTAGGAGGCAAAGTTTCTGAAAATATGATAGCCATTAATGAATTTAATAGACCTTTCAATCATAAGAGTATTTGGAATAATTTCTTTCTTTTCTTTTCTTTTTTTTTTTTTGAGATGGAGTCTCACTCTGTTGGGGTGGTGCAATCTTGGCTCACTGCAGCCTCCATCTCCTGGATTCAAGCAATTCTCCTGCCTCAGCCTCACTAGTAGCTGGGATTACAGGTACATGCCACCATACCCAGCTAAGTTTTTTATTTTTTAGTAGATACAGGGTTTCACCATGTTGGCCAGGCTGATGTTGTATTCTTGACCTCATGTGATCCACCCACCTTGGCTTTCCAAAGTGCTGGGATTACAGACGTGAGCCACTGCAGCCAGTTAGGAATAATTTCTTTTGAAAAAGAATGTGGGAAGCCTGTTTTTATGACATTTTAAAAGGTTTTAACCGCTTTTTTGAACTACAGTTAGCATGATATGACTACGTATATTTAAATTATGCAGCATAGTAAGTGTTGGCATATGTATATATCTTGAAACTATCACCGTAATCAGGATGAGGACCTTATCCATCATAATCAGGGTACCCTGTGGTCTTTCACAGTCTCTTCCTCAGCCTCAACCTCTGTTCCCAAGCAATGCTTGACTGGTTTTCTGCCTTCATAGCCTAGTCTGAACTTTATTAGACATTTATGTAAATCAGGGGACCCCAACTCCTGGCTACTGACTAATACTGGTCCATGACCTGTTAGGAACCAGGTCCCACAGCAGGAGGTGAACAGTGGGCCAGTGAGTTTTGCTGTCTGAGCTCCGCCTCTTGTCAGATCAGGAGTGGCATTAGATTCTCATAGGAGTGCAAACTCTGTTGTGAACTGCACATGTGAGGGATCTAAGTTGCGTGCTCCTTATGAGAATCCAATGGCTGAGAACGGTTTCATCCATCCCCTGTCAACTGTCTGTGGAAAAATTATCTTCCACGAAATGCATCCCTGGTGCCAAAAAAGTTGGGGACCACTGATGTAAGTGAAATAATATATTATACATGATATGTGCAACAAAGATGAATCTCAAAATAATCATGCTGAAAACAGCCAGACAAAAAAAGAGTATATTTTTGGAAGTTTTAAATCCAGATAAATTTGTAGTAATATTTATGTCAATGTTTTATAAAGAGAAGACTTCATTATTAGTTTTACTAACTTTGTCAGTTAATTCTAGAAAATCAGAAAAATTCAGGCAGGGCACAATGGCTCACGCCTGTAATCTCAGTACTTTGGGAGGCTGAGGCATGGGGATCACTGAGGTCATGAGTTTGAGACCAGCCTGATTAACCTGGTGAAACCCCATTTCTACTAAAAATAAAAACAATTCACCAGGCCTAGTGATGTTCACCTATAATCCCAGCTACCCGGGAGGCTGAGGCAGTATAATGGCTTGAACCCAGGCGGTAGAGGTTGCAGTGAGCTGAGGTGGCACCACTGTACTCCATCCTGGGCGACAGAGCCACACTCTGTCTCAAAAAAAAAAAATACTAGTAAATAAACAAAAGAAAACTAAAAAAAATCAATACATATTTGTACAAAGTTTGGGAGAAAAGGGAATTATATCCTTAAGAACAAGGGATGAAGTCAACAATTTGGATTCCCTGATGTCTTGTATCTGGTTAGTTAAATCTCAATAAAACTCTCTTGTCTAACCTCTTTAATTAAAAAGTAATAATAAAAACAAGTAAATATTTTACAATATGATTCAACTTTATCCAAGCATCTCAGATGAGAATAAATTAAAATTAAAAGTCACAATTTCAACTTCTTTAAATCTTTTTATCAGTAAGTGTTGAACCTGACTTGCAAGGTTCTTAGTAAAAATCCTGCCGATAAAACTGCTGGAAGCGTGGAAGAACAGTCTTCTCTTTCATCTCAAACGACCCACTAAAATACATTTTTAATCTTTTCATTGTAAATATTTCATTTCTGTTTAGTGATCTCAGATTTTCCATATTCTGACCAAAATTATCAAATTCTTCAATGGCAGGCAATTCTTCTCTCCTATATCATGTATTTAGATATTTTTTAAATTATTTTGTATTTCTACAATAACAATGGTAAATATTAATATAACTTTTTATTCTGTTTTGTACAATGCCTGATTGGAAGGTATTCAAGGACTACTGGTTAACTGATTACATGTAAGTATAAATTAATTAACTGATTAATCCCCACTGGAGTCACTAATTCTAGAGTCAATGTGTAATCTCAACCTAATGATCATCAAATTGTATCTCAATCTATCTCAGTCTAAAGATGTGGATCATAGTTTCTGACCCTAAAACTTCCAAATCTGCTTGGAAGCATTGGTGACTCCTAATGAGCCTCCTTTTTTAAAAAAATCATGTAGTAAGAAACTGTACAGATCTCAGAACAAATTATTCACCAATCACAGAAAATGGAAATAAAGAGAAAATCAGATTTGAGTTGTTCTGTTTGTGATTGAAAAATCAGCAACAGAGGAAAGCTTAGCGTTTTATGGAAACACAGAAGGGCATTGAATTTTTTATAGGCATGCTATCAGAGAAGCAGAGGTAGATCAAGAAATGAACTGTAAACGATAAGAGTTTCACCAGTCAAAGGGAAGCGCATTCCAGACAAAAGAAACCGCAAGTATAAACAATGAATTTGTAAAATTTACAGAATTATTTTTCTAACCAGTGATACAATTCTTTTTGGACTTTGTAAACTTTTGTAAAATACTTTGCTAAAATTTCTTTAAGTTATATTTTATTCACTAGCATTAAACAAATACTTTTATTAATGAATTGATCTATGTCACTTCTTCAATAATAAGAGTAGATATTTTCTCCTAGAAATGTTGCCAGTATCCCGCTAAGTTTAGCTACATGTTGCCCACTTTCTCCCTGTGTTCAATCACACACGCTTGTGAAATGCCCGGCTGTGATTTTGCCCCAATGAGAGGAAATCCGTAGAACGTTTACTCTAATGAACTAACTTTACAAAACTATGTGAGATAATTAGGTACAGGTCCATTTTCACGGGCTTTGGAAATCAGGAGTGAAAGAGCCAAGAATCAATTTTGCAACTTTTTGGTATTTGAGGTCTAGGATGGGGGAGTGATTGGGAGTCAGGACCAGAGTGTATACTGGACCTGGGGACTCTGGGGTGTCGGAGGTCAGTTGGTGTTTCATTTGCACCCAGAATCCATGTTCCCTGGGAGAAAAGTGTCAGGTGAGTTGGGGGTTCACTGTAAGACTAACAGAGTACCAAAATTAAGACATTTGGACACGTTAAATTCCACTGGAGAGTAAATAAATAAGTAAATATATATATATATATATGTATGTATTTTATATATATTTATAGATAATATATGACATAATTGATGTATTATATAATATATGTTTACTGTCTACATATATTACCTATAATATAGAAACACATATATTACATATAATATATAAAAATATAAACACATACATTGTATTTTATATATATATATGTATTACTAAGTTTAAATACTACTGAAATACTTATTTATTGTTGTGTTCTACAGTTTACCATTCCTGGAAAGGAAAAAAATCTAAGTATAAGTCACTTATATTTTCTCCATTCCAGTCTTATCTTTGAAAATCTCCATATTATTAGAGACAGAAAATTATCTGAACAGAGACTACAGCAGCGTAGGGATCCTGTGTGTGATGGTGAGCATCCTCACCCCTTCTCCTGCTTTACTGTTCTGCCACAGGACACATTATATTCACAGGACAAAGGATATTATCTTTTTTGATTCTAGTTTTTCTCCCATTCTAGAATACAAGTTCTATGAATTTCTTTTATTTTCTTTCTTTTCTTTATAAATTGCTGCATTCCCACTTCCTACAAGAGTGCCTGGTATATGTTATGTGCCTGATAAGTATTTATGGAATGAATAATGAATATGTATTAATTGTGTGTGTGTGCATGTATGTGTGTTAAAAGACTGATGGAAGTTCATTACAAAAATCACCAAGGTTATGTATGTCTTTGTCTTTATGTTCCGCCCCTCCCTTTCATAGCACTGAGCCTTCAGGGAGCGGTTGAGGGAGAAATAAATTGCTTGTAATGACCTGAAATATAAGAGAACTTGCAACATGATGATAGACAAACTCAGATACATAGTTTATAATATACATTACAGTTCCATTTGCTTCTTGTTAAAGTTGATGGACTAAAGAGTGAAAGAAGACCATCAGAGCCTGAAAGGAAAAAGAGGAGGAAGGAAGAGGAAGAGAAGAAGAAAAGGAACAGGAGAAGAGAGGAGAGGGGAGCGGATTAGCAAGCACTTTCACTCAGACTGCAGAGGCAGCTGATGGGCAGTCAGGGTGGTAGGTTATTGCAATTTATCCAGTACTTAGATTTCTTGATGCCACTGGTAAGAAACAAGATGGCTTTAAGTTCAGGATCAAACAGCTGTTGGATCTTACCAAGAAAATTGGAGATACAAGTGCAGGTACTTCTCCATGCCCCAGTTTACCTTGGGTGTCCTTATTCATGCAACTCCAGCCAATAGCTTAATTGGGCTGTGCATACTTCAAGGATGATTTATTTTGTATGTATTCCCTATATACTGACCTTCCTCAAACACATGTCTGTATCTTCTCACCATGCTTATTTTCTTTTTTTTTCTAGGGGAATTCCCTCCCTTTATACTCAGCTTGTGCTCTTCCGAGTTCCCAGAACAAGCTTGCCTTCTCCTTTGTTCAATTTAATAACTGCATGACTTCCCATGATTAAGCTTTCTATTTCTACCTCTTCCACAAAGCCTTGTTTTTGCCCACCAGCTTGCAGAACTCTCAGCCTTCCTCTACATGTCCTGTAGCATCTCAATGTGTTCCTCTCCGTTCATCATTTACAAGTAGTCTGCTCTGTAGCATCCTGATTTGCAGATCAGGATTTATGGGTCTCCTGAGCTAGATTGTAAGTTTTGGAATGGCAGGGATAAATGAAATTCCCTATCTTTTAAAAAAATCGCTCCTATAACAGATCAAATAATTTGTTATATCCTCAACATATATTTGATGAATAAATGAATGAATGAGGAAAGATCAGTTTTCAGCACCATGCTAGAGAAAATCTACCACTTCAAGATAAGATTATCCTTTGCTTTCTGGCATTAACTCTTCAAATGGTAGTGCCAAAGGTTGGGGTATGCTATGGTTTAAATATGTTCCCTCCAAAGTTTATGTTGAAAACTAATCCCCACTGTGGTGGTAATAAGAGGTGGGTTCTTTGGGGGAAGTGATTAAGTTGTTTTATGAACAGATTAATGACTACAAAAGGGCTGAAGGGATTTAGCTTGGGCTATTTTTGCCCTTCTCCTCTTCAACATATGAGGACATAGCATTAGTCCCCTTTTTTTGTTCTTCCATTTTTTGGCCGTGTGAGGATGTGGCAAGATGCCCCTCACCAGACACCAAACCTGCCAGTGTCTTGATCTTGGACTTCCCAGACTTCAGAACTATAGCAAAATGAATTTCTAATATTTATAAATTACCCAGTGTCAGATATTTGTTATAGCATCACAAGTGAACTAACGCAGGGTGTGTATACAGGAGGTGGGGGAGGTGTTGTGATAGCACCCTCTTCCCTGGTGAGAGCAGCAGAAGGAACAAGGAATGGAGTCACTGTAGTCCTGTGAGGCATGGTGCAGCAGCAGCAGAGGAGTAGAATATGGTCCTAACTGTCTTGACAAAAGTAGTGACTACACCACCTCCTCTGCAGAGGGAATGCAAGAGCAACCTCACAGGAGAAATATATAGAGGGGAGAAGAAACTGGAGAATTTAGGAAAAAGTGGGTGGGAGCTTGAGCCAAATACTATGACTAGAGTCTGGATGTTTAATTCCTCCAATTCCAGTAGGTACTGGGAAAAGTAAAGTTATTTACAAGTGGCTGGCCTTTACTAACCAAAGTGGTTTACTATCTGATCATTAATAGTTAATATTTATTGAGCACTTACTATGTGCTTGGTTCAGCTCAAAGCTCTTAAATATATTATATTTGTAGCTAAAATTGTATAATTTTACTCATTTTCAAGATAAGGAAACTGAGGTACAGAGATATTAAGTTACTTCCTTAAGGTTAAATAGCTAGTAACTAGTAGAGGCAGCATGTGAACCCAAGGTAGAATAGAAAATCTATAAACTTTAGGGATAGGCAAAACTGGTGGCAGTTAGAATTCTGCAAATAGCCACACTTTTTTTTTTTTTTTTTTTAATGTTTTTGGTTTGGCAAAGCCTCCTAATATATTTTGCTAAGCCATTTTCTTCTTAATTTTTAAGTCCTAGTGTATTTCAAACAAAATATAATATGTATGTTCTGATTCATTTACACTTAAGTCATCAAAACTTCACTTGGTAAGAGTTACCTTACGGCCAAAGCCCTTTTCTGTTCTGAGGAAGACATGTTTCCCCAATATTCAACAGCAACCAATGGACCAGCCTCAGGAACTCTTCTAAGATTTAGTAAAGAAAGGTAAACTGAATTCTAAAACTGGAAAACAAATCAACTACTGGGTTAATTTGTAGTGGCCACATCACTAAGAAAATCACAAATGGACTATGGCCTTGTTTGAACCTGCGATCTATGATGTATTCTATTGATGGTTAAGTAAGAATAGAAACAGTGTTAAAAGGAGGTATAGGCCCTGTGCAGTAGCTAACGCCTACAATCCCTGCATTTTGGGAGGCCGAGGCAGTTGGATCACCTGAGGCCAGGAGTTTGAGACCAACCTGGCCAACATGGTGAAACCCCATCTCTGCTAAAAATACAAAAATTAGCCAGGCATGGTGGTGGGCGCCTGTAGTCCCAACTACTTAGGGGGCTGAGGCAGAAGAATTGCTTGAACCCAGGAGGTTGAGGTTGCAGTGAGCCGAGATTGTACCACTGCACTTCAACCTGGGCAACAAGAGCAAAACTCCATCTCAAAAATAAATAAATAAATAAATAAATAAATAAAATAAAAAATAAGGAAGTGTATAAAAAGAAACATTTTCATACAAAATATTTGTATTCATATCTACCTGAAATGTAGTCAGTTGTAGGTAACTTCACTGTCCAAAATCAAACTCTTCCCCAAAACAATCAAATAAATTAATAATTAAGTAAATGTTTTGAAAAATTACCTTAAAATGTACAGAGAAAAAATATATATTTTTCACACGTAGAGACTCAAAAAAAATGTCAGATTCTAAAGTTCAAAGTACTTTGTTTTATCCAAACAGTTGTCTGAGAATAAGAATGGGCATATTTTTCCTATTATATCTCAAATGAATACACAGGCATCCATTTTAGTCATTTTAGGACATTAATCTTCAAAAAAAATCAATTGAGATAAGCTCACTCCTGTTTACAAGACATCATTATAATTGGACTAAAGAAAACTTAAGGATTAAATGACAAGACATTTTCATCTGAAAATTCAGACATGGGGAAGCATTTATTTTTTAGAATGTAATTGTCCAAAATGAACACATGTCGTTCATTACATGCATCTGTCAGTAAAGGAAAAAAAAAATACGTCTGAGATTAACGGCATGCAGTTTCCTAACGTAAGTTTCTGAGAGTTAGAAATGGCCTCAGAAGATCTCAGCCCTCCACTCTGCTGTCTTCCGGCTCCTAGAGGGTGTCAGTGGAAAATGAAGGTCCACATCTCCTCTCCATCCTGCAGACTTTTCTGGAGTGGCTTCATTATCCAACATCATCCCCCCTGCAGTGGGCCTGAATTGGCGCAGAATCTACATTCCCTTTCCAAGGAGCCCAATATCTACCAGTCCTCAGCGGCTCTCTCATTTTTCCTCTCCTCCAGTACAGGGTTACTGTACAGTCTAGGTGGTGGTGAGGGCGGCTAACTCTAGGTCTCATGGATTTTTTAAAAAATATATTGTTGTCTTTGGCTCAGTAAGAAATTTGAGCAACAAGAATTAGTTTTCTGTTATCTATGCTCTGCTGTCATCCCTTCACTGGGGCTGTGAAGGTGTAGCTGCTGCAATGAGGAGACGCTGAGGCGTAACTGGAATGCTAAAAGCAAAAGCATGACTTCTAAACTTTCTCCCATCACTTTGATTATTGTTGCTATTATTTTGTCGCTCATCAAACGTAAGGTCTATGAAATAATCTTATTTTCAATAATCTATATTTGAAAATAAAATTAATAAGTAAATAAATAAATACAGAGTTGGTCAAGACCTAATCATGCACACTGACTTTTCAGCTTCCTATTTTCTTTAGCTCAAAAATAAGTTACTAATTAAATAATTCATGCCTTAGCTTATCCAGGCTGCTATAACAAAATACCATAAACTAGGTGATTTATATAAATATTTCTCACATAGGAGACTGGAAAGGCAAAGATCAAAGCCAAAGATTGAGGTACCAGCAGAGCCAGGTGCCACTTCCCAGTTCATAAATGACACTTCCTCGCTGTGTCCTTACATGGTGGAAGGGGCAAGGAGTCTGTCTCAGGCCTCTTTTATAAGGGCACTAAACCCATTCAGAAAGACTCTGTTCCCATGACGTAATTATCTAAAGGCCCTATCTTCTAATACCATCACTTTGGGACTTAGGATTTCAACATATGAATTTTGAGGGAACACAAACATTCAAACTATAGCAAGTTGTATATTACTTTTTATGACTTTGGGGAGATGCCTCCTTTACTTCCCCCTCTAAATGAATAGACTATTTTTTAGATTAATTTTAGGTTTTGATTAGTAGAAAGTACAGAGAGTTACCATTTACCTCCTCATCCCACACAGTTTCTCTTATGCTGGAGTGCAGTGGCACAATCTTGGCTCACTGCAGCCTCCATTTCCCAGGCTCAGGTGATTCTCCCACCTCAGCCACCCAAGCAGCCAGGACTACAGGTGTGCATCATCATATCTGCTAACATTTTGTATTTTTGAACAGATGGGATTCAGGCTGGTCTCTAGCTCCTGAGCTCAAGCTATCTAGCCCCCTCAGCCTCCCAAACTTCTGGGATTACAGGCATGAGCCAACATGTCTGACTAATTTCCCCTATTAATACCTTGCATTACTGTGGAACATTTATTACAGTTGATGAGCCAATATAAATTATTATTGACTGAAGTCCATACTTTAGATTGGAATTCCCTCATTGTGAGGTATACTCTATGGGTTTTGACAAACCTAAAATGACGTGTATCTACTATGACATTATGACACAGAGTAGTTTCACTGCCTGAAAAATCCTTTGTGCTCCACGTCGTTATCCCTCCCTCACCCCAACCCCTGACAACCACTCATCTTTTTAGTGTCTTCACAGTTTTGCTTTTTCCAGAATGGCATTAGTTGAGATCATACAGTATGTTTCCAAGTTTTAGCAATTATTAATAAAGCTGCTATAAACATTCATCTGCTGGTTTTTATGTGAACATGTGTTTTCAACTCAAATACCTAGCAGTGCAGTGACTAGGTCATATGGCAAGAGTGTATTTCATTTCGTAACTGCCAAAATGCCTTCCCCAGTGCCTCCTTTACTGTATAATAGTTATTTATTACTTAAATGCCTTTTAAGTCACTTTTAGGATAGTAATAGAAAATGTTCATTTTCATGTCTTAGTTTTTTTCTTTGTGACTTGAATAATTATGTGTGTGTGTCACAGTGTCTCACAATGGCAGTGATGCACTCGCAACCCTCAGCTCCCCACCTCCCTCACATCTTCCCTCTTTTCCTGCACCTCAGCTGGAAAATTAACAAGCATTTTAAATTTATTGCTTACAATTAAGGAGAAGCACTAGAAAAGTATAAGTGGAACTGTTTCATAGTTGACTACTTGTCTATTTAATAGCTGTTTGTTTTAATTTATGGTTGCAGAACATGCTATAATTATTAAACTATTAACATTTCATTGAGCCTGACAAAGCGATTGTGCTAATTCAACATTTATTCAATAGCTACTTATTGGTTTCCTTCAATGTGTCACACATTATATATTTGTTCATCCTTTGATTAATGAGATTAAATGTTAGATTTTTGTAGGATTCTTTGTTACGCTCCTTGCAAAGCAAAACTACTGATTATCATATATAGGGATACAGGCTATTTTACCAGCTCAAAAGTAGTGTTTTATATGTGCCTGTAAGAATAGATAACACTCATCATTGGCAAAGCCTGAGTCCTGTCCTGTCACTCTCCTCCCGGGACAGCATGAGCTTCACCACTGGCTCCACCTTCTCTGCCAACTACAAGTCCCTGGGCTCGGTCCAGGTGCCCAGCTATGGCGCCTGGCCAGTCAGCAGCATAGCCAGTGTCTGTGCAGGTGCCAGGGGCTCTGGTTCTGCATCTCGGTGTCCCACTCCACCAGCTTCCAGAGTAGCATGGGATCCAGGGGCCTGGCCACGGGGATGGCCTGGGGTCTGGCAGGAATGAGAGGCATCCAGAATGAGGAGATCATGCAAAGCCTGAACGACCACCTGGCCTCCTACCTGGACAGAGTGAGGAGCCTGGAAGCCGAGAACTGGCAGCTGGAGCACAAAATCCAGGAGCACCTGGAGAAAAAGGGACTCCAGGTCACAGCCTGCAGTCATTACTTCAAGACTGTCAACGACCTGAGGGCTCAGATCTTCACAAATACTGTGGACAATACCCTCATCGTTCTGCAGATCAACAATGCCCGTCTTGCTGCTGATGGCTTTAGAGTCAAGTATGAGACAGAGCTGGCCATGTGCTTGTCTGTGGAGAGTGATAACCATGGGCTCCGCAAGGCCACTGATGACACCAATGTCACTTGGCTGCAGCTGGAGACAGAGATCGAGGCTCTCAAGGAGGAGCTGCTCTTCATGAAGAAGAACCATGAAGAAGAAGCAAAATGCCTACAAGCCCAGATTGTCAGCTCTGGGTTGACTGTGGAGGTGGATGCCCCCAAATCTCAGGACCTCACCAAGATCATGGCAGACATTGGGCCCAATATGACAAGATGGCTTGGAAGAACCGACAGGAGCTGGACAAGTACTGGTCTCGGCAGATTGAGGAGAACACCGCAGTGGTCACGGCGCGGTCTGCCAAGGTTGGAACTGCTGAGATGATGCTCACAGAGCTGAGACATGCGGTCCAGTCCTTGGAGATAGACCTGGACTCCATGAGAAATCAGAAATCTGAAGGCCAGCTTGGAGAACAGCCTGAAGGAGGTGGAGGCCTGCTATGCCCTGCAGATGGAGTGGCTCAGTGGGATCCTGCTGCACCTGGAGTCAGAGCTGGCACAGACCTGGGCAGAGGGGCAGCACCAGGCCCAGGAGTACCAGGCCCTGATGAACATCAAGGTCAAGCTGGAGGCTGAGATTGCCACCTACCACCGCCTGCTGGAAGATGGCTAGGACTTCAATCTTGGTGATGCCCTGGACAGCTTCAACTCCATGCAAACCATCCAAAAGACCACCACCCACTGGATAGTGGATGGCAAAGTGGTATCTGAGACCAATGACACCAAAGTTCTGAGACATTAAGCCAGCAGAAGCAGGGGACCCTTTAGGGAGTAGGATGCTGATGCCAATAAAACGTTAAGAGAAAAAAAAGAAGAAGAAGAAAAGATAACACTTTAGTTTTTTTTTTGTTTTTTGTTTTTTTTTTTTTTTTTTGAGATGGAGAGCAGTGGTGCAGTCTCAGCTCGCTGCAACCCCCACCTCCCAGGTTCAAGCGATTCTTCTGCCTCAGCCTTCTGAGTAGTTGGGATTACAGGTGCCCGCCACCATGCCCAGCTAATTTTTGTATTTTTAGTAGAGATGGGGTTTCACCATGTTGGCCAGGCTGGTCTTGAATTCCTGACTTTGTGATCTGCCCACCTTGGCCTCCCAAAGTGCTGGGATTACAGGCATGAGCCACCGTGCCTGGTCAACACTCTAGTCTTCAATTAGCATAGAAACATTTCTGTTGTGGGTTACATTTACTTTTCATACAATATACCATGTGGCCTTTTTCAGTGACATTAAATCATGTACAGTGGAAAACTGAGGATTTTCTTTGGGAAACTTCCTCCACTCTTGCTCTATTCTTTTTCTACCTCTGGTCACTCCTCTGTGACTTGTGTTGGCCTCTCTTCCTCTACCTGCTTTAAAAATATTGTGTTGCCCATATTTTCTGTCTTAGTACTTCTATTCTCTCTCCAGAAATATTCATTTCTCCAAATGTTGCTGCACATTAAAGCACTGGCAGGGCTCGGTGACTCAACGCCTGTAATTCCAGCACTTTGGGAGGCCAAGGTGGGTGGATCACGAGGTCAAGAGATCAAGACCATCCTGGCCAAGATGGTGAAATCCCATCTCAAATACAAAAGTTAGCTAGACATGGTGGCACATGCCTGTAGTCCCAGCTACTCGGGAGGCTGAGGCAGGAGAATTGCTTGAGCCTGGGAGTTGGAGGTTGCAGTGAGCCAAAATCTCGCCACCGTACTCTGGCCTGGGCGACAGAGCAAGACTCTCTCAAAAAAAAAAAAAAAAAAAGGAATCACTAAGTTTTGTTTTTAACCTGCAGTTTCTTCTTCTTTCTCATCCTCTATACTGCAATTACAACTGCTTCTGAAAATGTATCCCTGGATGTCCTGCAAATAGCGCATATTTAACTGGTCTGAAGCTTAACTCATTACCTTCCTCCAAAGGTCGCCTTCCCCTTCCCTTCTCCTCCTGTCCCCCTTTCTTTTCCATGCACATGTCAAAAAAATGCAATCAGTACAAAGCAATTCCTCAGAGACAACCACTCTTGCCAGTTACTTATGTATTATTCCACAGACATTTGATGCAGATAAAAAACATATATATATGTGTGTTGTCTGTTTTGGGCACAAATGATGACGTACTGTGTACACTGTTCTGCATCTTGCTTTTTCTCATGTAATATATTCTAGAAATTAGCTCATAATCAATAAACACAGACTTGACTTATTGCTTTTAATGAATGTAAAATATTCACTAATATGGATGTACATACTTAAACTTATTGATGGGCATTTCATTTATTTCCCATTTCTGATCCTAAAACATTTCTGAAATGAATGTTGAAATGTACAATGTGCGTTTATTTACAGGTTTGATTTATAGAAGTAAAATTAAGTCAAAGGTATGTACATTTAAAATTTTAATGGGAAAAAGCATAAAAAAGCCCATGTGAGATCCTCCAGGGTGAAGAGAAGGCAACGTACCACCCCTCTCCAACTAAAAGACAAAAAAGAAAAAAATTAATAAATATTATTTAATTTATCTCCAACCTACCTCTGTACCCTGGAAAAAATATTATTTCTATAGTTTTCATTTTATGGTACATTTGATTAGAGAAAAATAATATCCCATTATAGGTTTAGATTATATTTCTCATCTTGTGTGTAGTATTTAACAGTTTTTAAAAATAACTTTAAATGTTTACCCTTTTCCCCATTTGGTTGTTAGTTGTTGCTGTAACATTTGCATAACCTTTTTTATCATTAAATACATTAACTCTTTGAAATTTTTAGGAATATCTTTCATAGTATTTCATTTATATTTTGCAATTATTTTTGGCTTTTTTCCTATAGTGTTTGTTAAATTTTTGTGAAATAAAATTTATTTTTCTGTATTTTAATAGCTTTGATATTAGTGTTGTATTGGATTAATGAAAGAATGTGAAACTTTTCCCATTTTTCAATATCTGACCTAGTGTAAATAACATGAGAGTTACCTATTTTTAAAACTTTGGTAGGAATTATTTCTCTTGCTCTTACTTTTAGTTGAAGTGGGTATTTAAATATTTTGTCTATATTTGTTGGTATCTTTAAGTTTTCTAGCTTTTTCTATGTAGTTTTGAAAGAAAACTTTTACTTTAATTCATACTTCCAAATATAATTACATAACTTTTTTGAGCCAATACCTTTATATTTCTTTTTTTCTTTTTCTTTTTTTTGGCCTCCCTAAGATGAGAGATACCTTTATGTTTCTTTTCCTTCTCAAGCATTTGTGATTCCTCACTGATTATATTTGTGTTCTGTGGATTTTTGATATCTGTATTTGCTTAGATTAACTATATTTTTAATTTTTTAACATTTTCAAAAGATATGCCCTTGGAATTACTATATATTTAATGCTTTTAAGTTTCATTAATTCTTTTTTTTTTTTTTTTCCCTGAGATGGGTCTCATCCTATCACCCAGGCTGGAGTGAGGTGAGGGAATCATGTCTCAGTGCAGCCTCTACCTCCTCAAGCATTCCTCCCACTCAGCCTCCTGAGTAGCTGAAATCACAGGCACATGCCACCACACCAGGCCAACTTTTGTTTCTTTTTTTATTTTTGGTAGAGATGGGGTTTCACCATGTTGCCTAGGCTGGTCTTAAAGTCTTCTATGCTTTTGGTTGATTTTTTTACTTTTATCATTCTTCGTTTGAATTTTTATTGATCTTTCATACTTCTTTTATTAATGTAAATGAGTAAAGCTATTTCTTCCCTCTGATTTTGCTGTATCTATTAGATTTTGACATATAGGATTTTCATTGTCAAATTCCATATATTTCTCACTTTATTACCACATTGACATGGTATTTTAAAACATACTTTCTTCAAAATTTCCAGGTGAGAGGTTATGTATGGTCTATTTTAATTCATTTTGCTATCATTTCCTACATACATTTTCTTCATTTTCTTATGGTTAGAAGAATATTTATACCATTTCTGTTTTTTTTTTTTTTTTTTTTTTTTTTTTTTTAAATTTTTTTTTTTTTTTTTTTTTTTTTTTTTTTTTTTTTTTTTTTTTGGAGACAGAGTCTCACTCTGTCACCTGGCTGGAGTGCAGTGGCATGATTTCAGCTCACAGCAACCTCCGTCTCCTGGGTTCAAGTGATTCTCCTGCCTCAGCCTCTCAAGTAGCTGGGATTACAGGTGCATGCCACCACACCCAGCTAATTTTTATATTTTTAGTAGAGATGGGGTTTCACCACGTTGGCCATATTTACCCCATTTCTACTTTTTGAAAAAAAATGACTAGGTTCTAGGCCAAGTGTGGTTGCTCAATCCTGTAATCTCAGCATTTTGGGAGGCCAAGGCAGGTCGATCACCTGAGGTCAGGAGTTGGACATCAGCCTGACCAACTTGGTGAAATTCTTTCTCTACTAAAAATACAAAAGAATTATCCAGGTGTGGTGGCACATGCCTATAATCCCAACCACTCAAACGGTTGAGGGAGGACAATGGCTTGAACCCAGGAGGCAGAGGTTGCGGTTGAGTGGAGATTGTGTCATTGCATTCCAGCCCAGGTAACACAGCAATACTCCATCTCAAAAACAAAACAAAACAAAATAAAACCTCAAAACAAACCATGTGCCTTATGACCAATTTTTAACAGTGTCTTTGTGTACCTATGCAGTCAACTCTCAATTTTGCCCTCAACCCCTTTTCCTTCTCTACACCATGGAATGTATGGGATAATTATGATGTGTCCTGAAATAATAATAGCAGGATATCTGAGATGTGTGTCACCATTTCTTCTTTCTGACCTTCAATAAGGTAAAGATTTGTCCTCTAAGTCTTAACCATTAGCCTTGGTCTGTTAGCCTTGGGGCATTTAGCAGGAACTGATAGTCTTCTCAAGGCCTCTACTTGCTTCACTAACATATACTTTCATCTTTCTTGTAACCACTAAAGGATCGAATTGAAATTGAATGTTTTCACTTATAAGTGGGAGCTAAATGATGAGAATACATGGACACATAAAGGGGAACAGCAGACACTGGGGTCTATTGGAGGGTGGAGGATGGGAGGAGGGAGAGGATCAGGAAAAAAATAGCTAATGGGTAGTAGGCTTAATACCTGGGTGATGAAACAATTTGTACAACAAATCCCCATGACATAAGTTTACCTATATAACAAACCTGCACATGTACCCCTAAATTTAAAATAAAAGTAAAAAAAGAGAAAATGATTGGTTTATTGAAATTGGTTTTCTCAACATATATACTGAGAGAGATGGTGAGGAGATATATACAACAAATAGAAATATAATTGAACTGGATGGATGGATAAGTAAATGATTTGTTTCTATATACAACAAATAGAAATATAAATGCATTGGATGGATGGATAAATAAATAACCTTATTGAAGGTCAGAAAGAACAAATGATGATACACATGATATTCAACATGGCCCTGGAGTGCCAGAGTAGCTAAGTCTGTGGGATAGTCTAGAGTATGGGCTTACAGACTTCAGCTTAGATCAATACGTTGCCAGAAAAACATTGGGTAATTCTAAAACACTTTCAGCAAGGTGTGGAGATAGTTTTAAGGACCAGTTGGGGAGTAAACTTTCCTTGAGGAAAGGAGGGTGAATAACATGTTGGTCTAAGACATAGGGACTGTGTAGGACTATGGACATTGGCAGCAGACTGGGATTGAGGCCACTGTGCCAGATAGGAAGGTACAAGCTGAGGCCAGCAGGGACAGATGAGTACCAGAGAACGAACACAGCTCTCTCAATGCCAGAACACTTCACCAACACCCCCGCCTACCTCTGCTTCCTCACTAGATATTTTTTAACCAAAATCCTACCTCACTCCCTTGTCCGGGTAATAAGGGAAAGAGAAGAGGGTGCAGGAAAGAAATCTGTGAGAAGTCTAAATAGTTAACCAAAAAAAACTGAGCTCTAATGGGATCCGACTGAATTACAGTGAAGTAACAAGGTTCCATTTTCTGTTACAACTGGAATTGATGCCTTATGAACAAAGTGACTTTTCAGGTATTAAGATATAAAGAGAACTACTTTCGTACATCTGACTTTCTGACTGTTTAAAGTACATGCCCATGTTACCCTCTGGATGTGTGACCCACTTTGGAAAAATGAATGTTCTGCTGATTATTTCAAAAATCTGCAGCAATGGAATTATGGGAGTCCCTCCCTCCTGCTCCACAAGGATATGTTCCAAGATCCCCAGGGATCCTGACACCGTGGATGATACTGAATTCTATATATATTATGTTTTTTTCTATATGCATCTACTTTGCTAAAGTTTAATTTATAAATTAGGTACATAAGAGATTAAAAATAACAATCATAAAGCAGAAGAATTATAACAATATACTGTCATAACATTATGTAAATTGGTCTCTCTCTTACTCTCTATCACTTAATATATCCTATTGGCCGGGTACAGTGGCTCACACCTGTAATCCCAGCACTATGAGAGGCCAAGGAGGGTGGATTGCAAGGTCAGGAGTTTGAGACCAGCCTGGTCAACATGGTGAAACCCCATCTCTACTAAAAAATACAAAAATTAGCTGGGTATGGTGGCATGTGCCTGTAATCCCAGCTACTCAGGAGGCCAAGGCAGGAGAATTGCTTGAACCCGGGAGGCGGAGGTTGCAGTGAGCTGAGATTGTACCACTGCACTCCAGCCTGGGTGACAGAGCAAGACTCCATCTGAAGAAAGGAAAGAAAGAAAGAAAGAAAGAAAAAGAAAGAAAGGAAAGAAAGAAAGAAAGAAAGAAAGAAAGAAAGAAAGAAAGAAAGAAAGAAAGAAAGAAAGAAAGAAAGAAAGAAAGGAAGGAAGGAAGGAAGGAAGGAAGGAAGGAAGGAAGGAAGGAAGGAAGGAAGGAAGGAAGGAAGGGAAAGAAAGAAAGAA
>PVKP010029817.1:0-28593 GCA_004027715.1 Plecturocebus donacophilus | reverse complement strand
AAAAAAAAAAAAAAAAAAAAAAAAAAAAAAATATATATATATATATAATAAAATAAAAAACAAAACATAATAATAATAAATGCAAAAAAAAATGAATGATGCCATGGACTTTGGGCCCTTGGGGAAAAGGGTGGGAGGAAGGTGAGGGATAAGATTATACATTGGAGACAGTGTACACTTCTTAGGTAATAGGTATTTCAGAATCTCAGAAAGCACTGCTAAATAACTTGTTTATGTAACCAAACACCACCTGTTCCCCAAAACCTATTGAAATAAAAAATATTTTTTTAAATGAAGGGTAAAAAGACCAACAATTAGATCCCAAAGTAGAGGGAATCTGATAAAAAAAAAAATTTTGTCACCCAACATTCAAGTTTCCATGAAAGGAATCAATTCTGCTTGATTAACACTGTAGACGTATTTCATGACTTCCCTTAACCATCTCTCACCAGGTAAGATGAGGATTCAATAAGTAAGAGAATGTTTTATAGGACTGTTTTGACTTTGTGTTTGTGTATTTTTTTAAAAAACACCACTAATCTATCAGACCAAGTTGGGTTTTGCCATTAGGAAATGACTGGGTCTGAGCCAGTTGGATTGAGAGAACAAGTTGGGTGGTGTGGCTTGTTCTCCCTGATCACCAACAAACATGCTTTTCCCAAGACGAGAGGGCAACCACACAACCATTGGATGCCACTCCTCTAGAGCCAACTGCTATGGCTTATGCAACTGTCTCCCCTGCCAGCTCTCCAGGATCACAAAGAAAAGGAAACAGGAATTCTGATCTGACCTCCACAAATGCTCAAGTGCTGTCACCTGCTATTTTGACCAGAATTTGTCAAGTAGTTCTCAAGATAAAAGCGCGTCAGAATTTCCTGGGTTGCATGTTAGAGATGGAGATTCAGAATAGGTTTTGATTGAGCAAGTCTGGGGTAGGGCCTAGAAGTCTGCAATTTTAATAAGAACCAGGAGTGGTTTCAATGCATGTGGTATCTGAACTAGACTTTTGGAAACATCAGCCTAGTGCAGTGGTTTACAAACCTGAACATGCATCAGAACCACTTGGCTGGGTTGTTAAAACTCAGATTACTGAGTCTAATCCTTGGAGTTTCTCATTTAGTAGGTCTGAGGCAGCGTCCAGGAATTTGCATTTCTAGGAAGTTCCCAGGTGATCCTGCTGCTGCTGACAGGGGCCACACTTTGAGAACCAGTGTCCCACTAAAACACAGAAAGGATACCTCTTTAAAGCACTGTTGGCTAAGAAGGTGGGATACTCTTTGAAAAAAAGCAAATGGACACTTACTGAATATCTGCTAGGAGAAGGTAACTGAAACAGTGAAATCATGTTTATATTCCCGGTCACCATTTTTAAAATGTTTTTACAAATGAGAAATCCAAAGGTTGGAGCAGCTATGTCACCTTCTTAAAGGTCACATAGCCAGCTAAAATATTTTAAATTATTTTTTTCCTTTGAGTTTCTATTGTTACACATGCAGCAATTTAAGGTAGCTTTTTGCCCGGTGAGGTTGCTTTTTGTTACTGCTCAGCTCAGCCTAGACTTACCCTGTTTTGCTCCATGGAAGGAAAATGGCATTCCTGCCACAACCTTCTGTGTGATAGAGGAGCATCTCTTCTGGAAATACGGCTGGATTTCCTTGCTTACATTTACCATTGCAGGGGCCAAGAAGTTTATCCAGAATGAGAAACCATCATATGATTAGCAAGTCAAGTCATAAGGCACTGATTTCATTCGTTTATTTATTTGTTCATTTATTAGTTCAGTTAAATATTTACTGAGAACAACTGTATTTGCTGGGTATTGTGCAAGGCACTAATGATAACAGATTCCTGGAGTGAAGCCAGGAAATCAGAACTGTGTGTTGTCCTCTCCACTTGCAAGCTTTGCTCCTGGGTAAGTCCCTTCAGCTTCTTGGGGTGTCAGTCATCTCCCTATTAGCAAAAGCAGGAAGGGAGATGAGCCTTGGTGATTTCCAAGGCTTCATTGTTTTTGTACACTCCTGAGTTTATAGTTCAACTCTCACAATATACCTTAGCTATAGGAAAGCTTTAGTGATATAGAAAGAAGAAGAAGCAGAGGGAAGAATCAGAAGGAAGAGTCCCTGTCTTTGGAAACAGAAAAGGTCAAAATATGCACATATGACATAATTGGAGAAACTTAGAATTCAGCCTCTAACCCCAAGGGGGCTCAGATGGTACAGTTTCTTATGGGAGGAGTGGTCAAGAATAGGGGGATATAAATGAGAGAGTGAGGAATGGTGAGGGGTGGGCTACAGGAATGGAAACAGGAGTGAATTCAGCAAGTGTGACTTCAGAAGCAGAAACCTTCCTGATTTCACTCCCCTTCACAGATCAGGGTCCTCTTTTCTGTGTTTGCCACATCTTCAAATGCCTCTGGAGCTGGGTGAATAGTTGGCTTATGGGTAAGTTTGCTAGGTTTAGCAAATAAAAATATAGGAAGCCCAGTGAAATTTGAACTTCAGATTAACGACATAATTTTTTTTAAAGGATCAGTAAGTCCCAAATATTGCTTGGGGCATACTTATACTTTAAAATTATGCCTTGTTGATCTGACATTCAAATTTAACTAAGTGTCCAGTATTCTATATGGAAACTCTGTGCTACAGGGGAATCTCTCAGGACCTGGGCATAGATAATAAGGGGACAGTAGCCCCATCTTGTTATACTTGGGCTGTTCCCTGCTTCTTAACCAGTGGCTCACTTAGAATGCCTAAATAGATTTTTTTTCTGGCCAGAGAGTAGAAGGAACCCAGCTTCCTTTCCCTCTGCTGTGCACTCTTTCCTCGGGCTGGGGTTAAAAGCAGAGAAACCCTTGGCACCCTCTTCTCTCATAAACCTGCTTACTACCTGGGTTAACCTGAAGTCATTTGGCAGCATTAGATTGCTCTGGAGCTTCCTTCTCCAGGTCTGGGAAGCTCCTCGACACATCCCCGAAATCTCTCTGCTTGCTGTCTCTTGCCTCACCCGTATTCCTATCATTCTGCAGCTTGATGGTATAGAAACAACAGAAAGAGTGAGAACAGCTGTAAGAGGAGGTAGGGACTGGCTGGGCTATTTTTTCTAGTTAATTTTTTTTCTATTTTTGTTTTCTTGAGAAAAATGATCTCTGGCTTTCCCTCCTTCTAAGCCTACACACCAGGTCTTTGGGTTGGTTTTTGTCTTTATTCCTCGCATCTCCCTATGTACTCAGCTTTGCCCTCATTTCTGGGTCCTTGAGTTCATTGCCAGAAGGAATTTGGCTTTGCCTGCTGGGTGGGCTGTTTTCAAGGATGCCTGCAATCCAGAGGCTGACTGGGGGTCCTGTATTAGTCAGAGTTCTCCAGAGAAAGAGAGCCAGTAGGACACACAGAGAGACATATAAAAGGATATTTGTTATAGGAATTGGCTCAGGCAATTATGGAGGCTGAGAAGCCTCACAGTCTGCTGTCTGAAGACTGGAGACCCACGAAAGCCAGTGGCATAATCCAGTCTGAGCCTGAAGGCCCAAGAACCAGGGAAGCTGATGGTGTAACTCCCACTCCAAAACCAAAGGCCTGAGAACAAGCAGCTCTGATGTCTGAGGTCAGAGGTAGATGTATGCCCCAGCTCAAGAAGAGAGAGAAAGAGAACACGTTTACCCTTCTTATATCTTTTTGTTCACTTCAGGCCCACGTTGGTGAAGGTAGACCTTCTTTACTCAGTCTACCCAATTCAAATGCTAATCTCTTCTGGAAAGACCCTACAGACACACCCAGAAATAATATTTTACCAGCTATTTGGTCATACATGAATCCTGATTAGTTGATCTGCAATTGCCCACTACAGGGCCTAAGCAGTGTAATCCCTGTACGTATTTCAGGCCATCTTATTCTGTGTAATACAAGTTAAAAAAGATTTTTGGGAACACAAGGTAGTATATGTACTTTCTTATGAGATTAGGAACTTCAGATGAGCAGACAAGCTCCATTCATTAATTTATTCCACCAGCACCTCTTCAGTGCCTACTTCGTGTCACAGCAAATGTCTTCAAATGAAGCTCTGTGCATGATTACTCAGGAGCTATCCACTCAAACTTATTGTATTAGTCTATTCTCATGCTGCTGTGAAAAAATACCCGACTTGTTATTTATAAATAAAAGAGGTTTAATTGATTCACAGCTCTTCATGCCTGGGGAAGCATAATGGAAGGGGAAAGAAACACTTCTTTCTTCACATAGTGGCAGGAGAGAGAAGTGCCGAGCAAAGGGGGAGAAGCCCCTTATAACCATCAGATCTCATAAGAACTCACTATCAGGAGAACAGCATAAGGGTAACTGCCCCCATAATTCAATCACCCCCCCCACAGGATTCCTCTCATGAAACATCAGGTTTATGGGAACTACAATTCAAGATGATACTTGGGTGGGGGAACAACCATATCACCTATAATCTGCTGTCATGTGCATGGTATGATGGGGTGTGACCCAACTTATAGCAACCTGATAGGTTAGCCTGGAAAATGCCAGGACTGAACTTTGGCCTGCCTATTAGGAGGGACCAGGTGCTAAGAAGTACAGGTTGGTAGGCAAAATATGGCATCAGAAAAACAAGGTAACAGAGGATTGTGCCTGTTACGGCAAGACATTAAGCGGACGAGACCCCACAATCCAGGGAAGTCTGTTAGCAACTCAGGTCCCTGCTGTAGACCAAGTCAGGAGCAGGACCTTTCCTGAGAGGAAGAAGAGAAGCCCACAGAGGAAGTCAGGGAGGCTTGGGCGTAAGTATCAAGACAGAGACTCAGTTACCTGGTTTATGGCACAAGAGGATCTGGGTCTCAGAAAAATGTCCTCCCTTGGCAAAACAGAAACAAAAGTTGGGAGCCACGGTAGCAGCAAGTGATTGCGAGTAATCAAAGCCTGAAGTTAAAGTTGCTTAAAGTCTACTTTTCCAAAATCAGAATTGTTCCTTTGGGTTCCGTGAAACTGAGCCTGCATGTATGGATTAAGCAGCTTTACAAGGGAGCCAGGTGGGATGGGTGGGAGCTGGACAGAGCGTGCCATCATGGGTTTTCACGATCAGAGACATTTGATGAGTGTTTCAGGCATTGAAAAGAATTTCTATTAGGTGAACCAATGCAGTCAGACTAGATTCTTGGAAAATCTGTATGGCAACAATGTTAAAACTTCATTCAGATCAGAGAAGCAGACAAAAGGCACTGATTTTTCTCTAGAAACAGGGGCTTGAGCTTGGTCCCTGGGGAAGGAAGGAAACCCTGAAAGAGGCCATAAAACCTGTTACAAGCCGAGTTATGATCCTAGTGGGTGTCTGCCAACCCGTAATGGAAACAGCTCACCCTGGAAGGCCATGCAATGGTCTTTGCACAGCCAAGGGCTGGAGACCCACCATGGGTGTGGCCCTGAAGGTGAGTGAAGGGGAGATATTCCTGTCACAGGCCTGTAGGCCAAGCAGGCAAGGCCTTCAAGTAGTGATGGAGCGAAATGCCAGCAGGTACTTCTCTCCCCTGAGCTCCTGGAGTCAGCATGTGACAAAGCCAGCTGTGTCTCTGGTGATAAGTGATTGTTATCAAGCTCTCGGGTGCATAAAGCCATATGAGCAGAAAGATCCGTCTACGGTCCAGTGCAGATGAAGCAGAAATGCTGAGTGCCCAGAACTAGAAGTTCTGGGTTGAAGACATGGAGGAGGTACGTGGAGGGAATATCTGCAGCTTCCTATCTGAATCATCTCAATGAAGTAACTGAGGCCCAGAGGGGTTAAGTGGCTTCCCTGAGGCCACACAGCTAAAACAGTCTGGGGCTCTTTTCAACAACCATAGGGGCTCCCAAAATCAAGGGCATGTTTCAGATGCTTGATGGGTTGGTTGCTTGTTCGAATTGTGCTTTGCATTCTCTTCCATGATTATTAAAAAGAAGCGAGCACAGTTATTTGCCTTGTTGCAACATTGAAACCTTCATGTTGATTATCTCCAAGAATTTTGGTCTCTGGTTGGGTCAACCCAAGGATTTTGGTTCCTGGGTCTTTTTTTTACTTTTTCTCATTTCATCTACAGCTTTAATCCTAGGCAAGAACCTTAATTTGGATTTAAGCTCTTACTTTATATAAGACAGTGTAATTAGTTCTTTACTAATTTAAATCATTTATTCCTTGTAATAACCCTGTGAAGGGAAAACTATCATCTCCACTTTACCAGAATTGTAAACCAGGGCCAGGAACATTAAGCAATGGTCTAAGATCACACAGCTAGGAAGTGGAAGAGGTAAGAGTTAAACTTGAGTCCTTGACAGTCCACCATCTTAATCACTGTACTATGTCATCTCTTTTAACTTAGAGCAGTGATTCTCCAACCACAGTGAGCATCAGGGTCCCTGGGGTGCTTGTTCAATCATGGCTTCCTCTCAGAGATTCTGATTCAGGTTTGGGGCCAGGCCTGAGAATTTGCCTTTCTAATAAGTGATGATGCCCATGCTTTGAGAACCACCAATCCAGGGGCTCCCAGTGTACTCGCTTGAGAATTGGCTGGGAAGGCTTTTGAATAATGAAGATTCCAGGACCCCATTCCCAGATATTTTGATTCAACAGATTTTAGAGGAGGGCCTAGGAATCTGTAGCTTTACAGAGCTCTACTAGGGATTTCAGTCCGTATCTGGGTGTGGAGACTTCTGAATTAATTTCCTGATGACTCAGTTTTCCATCTAGAAATAGAAAATTAACCTAAGAATTAATCTGTCTATACAAGGCTGTTGACTAGCTCAAATGAGGAAACAGATGTAAAAGTACTTTGCAAAGATAAAAGATCTATTTAGAAACAATTTTTTTGGCCCACTACAGTGGCTCACATTTGTAATCCTATTACTTTAGGAGGCTAAGGCAGGAGGATCACTTGAGGACAGCAGTTTGAGAATAGCCTGGGCCACATAACCAGACCCTATCACTACAAAAAATAAAACATTAGATAAGCATGGTGGTATGTACCTCCCAGCTACTGGGAAGGCCGAGGTTTGCTTGAGCCCAGGAGGTCAGGCTGCAGTGGGCCATGATTGTACCAATGCATCCAGCCTGAGCAATACAGCAAGACCCTGCCTCAAAAAAAAGAGGCAGTTTATTGTGGTTGCTAAGCAGTTTACTGTGAGTTTTGGAGTAGGATCAGCCTGATTTTTATTCTAACTCCTCCATTTTCATCTTTAAATCCTAAAATGGAAATAATAAAAAATGGAAATAATGATAATGTTGTCATAGCAGTTGTGAGGACTAGGTGAAGCAATTATTGTGTTTAGCACATAGTCAGTACTCAGTAGAGTATTATTTTATGTGTTTTAAAAATTATGCATTATTTTTATTGTCCTTTCTTCCATGCTGACAGCTGTACATATAAAGCTTGTGTGATTAATGCACCTCGATAGGCCTCTTCCTCTCTTCCTAAGGGCCCATCTGTTCCTTGAGTGAGTCCAGCTCTTTCTTTATTTGCCTCCTTATATGCTGGCCAATTTTCTTTTAAACATCTGTACATGTCCATGTAGTCTATGACCTTAGGGTCTTATTCTTTATTTTGCTTGTCTAATTTTGGATAAAATGATAAAGAACAGTAGCTAACATTTGTGTCTCTGTTTAGAGTTTTACAAAACACTTTAATATACATTGGATACCAAGAATAAAATGATGATGATGACAACAATAATGACAATAGTGATGATTCCTTTTTATAAGTGGGACAAAGAAATCATAAAGAGAAAAAGTGATTGTATTATATCCCCAAACTCTAAGTGTTAGAGACAGGACTCATGCTGTGTATGCTCCAATACTATACTAGACTACAGAGAGAAATATTTCATCTATTGAATGTTTTTTCTTTAGATGCATCTTGGCTTTTTACTCCTACTCATCTCCCCTTCACAAAAAGTACTGTTGAAATTTTTAGTTTGAATTCCAGTAAGCTGACTAATTAATTTTTGAAGTATTGAAATTTTCTACCCAAGAACGTAGTTTGCCTCACCAGTTCTCATCTTCTATATCCTTTGGTTAAGCTCTGCAGTTTTCTTTATGTGTGGTATACATATTTCTTGTTAAGCTTATCTTAGGTATTCTGTACTTTTGCACTAATTCGGATGAGCTCATTTTTTGTTTCATTTTATTTTAGTTGATTATTGCTGACATTTAGGAAATCTATTTATCTTATAAATCTATTGATTTTGATTACTGTTTTATAGTAGTTACTCTAGCCAAACTTGGCTAGAAGTAATCATTTTTTAAAAAGGGGATATCACCACTGAAACCACAGAAATACAAACCACCATCAGAGATTACTACAAACAAATCTATGCACATAAACCAGCAAATCTGGAAGAAATGAATAAATTCCTGGACACTTACACCCTCCCAAAACTAAACCAGGAAGAAGTTGAATCCCTGAATAGACCAATAACAAGATCTGAGGTTGAAGCAGCAATTAATAGCCTACCAACCAAAAAAAGTCCAGATCCAGATGAATTCACAGCTGAATTCTACCAGATGTATAAAGAGGAGCTGGTACCAGTCCTTTTGAAACTATTCCAAACAATCCAGAAAGAGGGAATCCTTCCCAGATCATTTTATGAGACCAACATCATCCTGATACCAAAACCAGCAGACTCACCTAAAAAAGAAAACTTCAGGCCAATATCCATGATGAACACAGATGCAAAAATCTTCAATAAAATACTGGCAAACCAATTGCAACAGCACATTGAAAAGATTATTCATCATGATCAAGTAGGCTTCATCCTGGGGATGCAAGGCTGGTTCAACACACTCAAGTCTATAAATGTAATTCACCACATAAACAGAACCAAAGACAAAAATCACATGATCATCTCAATAGATGCAGAGAAGGCCTTCAATAAAATTAAACAGCCCTTTATGCTAAAAACTCTCAATAAACTAGGAATTGATAGAACGTATCTCAAAATAATAAAAGCTATTTATGACAAACCCACAGCCAATATCATACTAAATGGGCAAAAACTGGAAGCATTCCCTTTGAAATCTGGCACTAGACAAGGATGCCCTCTCTCATCACTCTTATTCAATATAGTTTTGGAAGTTCTAGCCAGAGTAATCAGGCAAGAAAAAGAAATACAGGGTATTCAATTAGGAAAAAAGGAAGTCAAATTGTCTCTACTTGCAGATGACATGATTGTATATTTAGAAGTCCCCATTGTCTCAGCCCAAAATATCCTTAAACTAATAAGCAAATTGAGCAAAGTCTCAGGATACAAAACCAATGTATAGAAATCACAAGCATTCCTATACACCAATAACAGACTAAAAGAGAGCCAAAACAAGAGTGAACTCCCATTCACAATTGCTACAAAGAGAATAAAATACCTAGGAATACAAAGGAAGTAAAGGGCCTCTTCAAAGAGAACTACAAACCACTGCTCAAGGAAATAGGAGAGGACACAAACAGATGGAAAAACATTCCATGCTCATGGTTAGGAGAATCAATATCGTGAAAATGGCCATACTGCCCAAAGTAATTTATAGATTCAGTGCTATCCCCATCAAGCTACCATTGACCTTCTTCACAGAACTGGAAAAAACCACCTTAAACTTCATATGGAACCAAAAGAGAGCCCGCATAGCCAAGACAATCGTAAGCAAAGAGAACAAAGCCAGAGACATCACGCTACCTGATTTCAAACTATACTACAAGGCTACAGTAGTCAATACAGCATGGTACTGGTACCAAAACAGAGATATAGACCAATGGAACAGAACAGAGGCCTCGCAAGATAATGTCATACATCTACAACGGTCTACAACAAACCTGACAAAAACAAGCAGTGTAGAAAGGAGTCCCTGTTTCATAAATGGTATTGAGAAAACTGGCTACCCATGTGCAGAAAGCAGAAACTGGGCCCCTTCCTGACACCTGACACTAAAATCAACTCCAGATGGATTAAAGACTTAAATGTAAGACCTAACACCATAAAACCCTAGAAGAAAACCTAGGCTAATAATCCTTATAGCTGACGGTGTTGGTTGCCTCAATCAATACCCACTCCAATTTAGTTGTTTCTTCCTACTATACGGGTTGGAAAGCTAAAAGCTACATTTGCCAGACTCCCTTGCAGCTAGGATCCAGACAGAAAATCTTGGTTCCACCAATTAGAGCATCCCATTTGTAACCTGGAGAAATAAAAAGAAGTAGCTGTGCAAAGAAAAATTGTATCTTCTGGATAAGAAGATCTTCTTGTGAGACAGCAGTGGCAAAGCTCTTGGAGTCCAATCTCGAGGGTGGCCAATGCCTAGAGATGGGCAGTAGTAGTTCACTAACAGCCCTGGATTCCTGGATGCTTTGGTACCCATCTAATGAACAAACCTGGGTGTCTGATTTTCCTACAGAGTTACATTCTTCTTAATACCCTTTAATATTCCTTTCTGCTTAAATTGGCTAGACTTGACTTCCTTGTTGAACTAAGAGCAATAATGTATATAATCTTAGTACTTCTACCTACAATCACAGGTAATCATAACATTACAATGTATCTATGGAACATTTTTGCATATACAAAATAATTGTGACACTATTGCAATGTTTTAACCTACTATGTACCAGGTCGTTTTCTAAGCACTTTATACATATTAACTTAACTAATCCTCCATTTTAATGATAAGGAAACACAAATGTAGAAAGGATAACATGCTTGAGATCACACAGCAAGCAAGAGAGAGAAACTCAAATATAAACCTAGGCAATTTAGCTCTGTAGCCCATAACCTGAGTCCCAAGCTCTACTGCCTGACAATCTGATGAAAACAGTATTCTTATTATTACTATTTTACAGAAGCAGAGGTGAAGTACATTCAGAGATATTCAATGACAGCAGTAGTTCAGCTGGTAAGTGACAAGGCATAGTAGATCCAAGATCTCCAGATTTCGTATCCAAGGGTCTTTCTGCTATACTCCACTGCTAGTCAGACTTTTACCCTATTACTTATTTATCCATTCACTTACTCAGATCGTCCATTATTCATGCATCTCTCCATTCATTCAGCTGTATTTTTCCTTTGAAAGTACTATGGCTTTTCCATTTGCAGAAGACTATGGAGTTTGTGGTCCCAGGGCCTCTTTCTATAATGTACTGGGACCTACACCTCATTTCCTTTGAGGTCCTGTAGAGGTGTAGCATGGCCCATAAAAAACACCATCTCTGCTCATATCTCATGATTTTTGCAAATTAATGATCTAAGTAAAATGGGCCATTGCCTTTAAAAGTGTGCAATATAAAATGATAATAAATGCCAGGATTAGGATCATAATGGAAAAACAACTGTTTGCGGTATTTTGCTATGGTACAGTTCTCCAGCCTGAGTGCTTTAAGTAGAGATGGCTGGTTTTTTTTTTAAGGGTTCCACGTTCAGTGCCTCAAGTCTTCACACATGGCTGGGTGCAGAAAGAGAACGGCCTGTGAAGTCAGAAGAGGCTTAAATCCGAGTCCTGCCAATAGGCGTATCAATTAGACAGTGACCCAGAAATTCTTGGAAGAGTGATTTTGAGCTCCCTTCTATCCGTAAAGGCTCCTTTTCTTCCATGGTTCCTTGGTGGAAAGCTGGAAGAGCTGGGATTTTTGCCAAGGAAGCTTTAGGAAAACAAAAGTTAACTGCTGTAGCTTTGGGAAATAAATTGCTCTGTGAGGCTAAGGAAAATTCAAAGTTCTTGGGAGAAAAGCCACAATTTCAATTATAACCGTTACCAGGTTTAGACCCAACTTTAGGCCAAAGTGTCATCCAGACAGATGTTCTTATAATTTGGTTTCCATAATAAATGTTGTACTTGTGAAAATATTTTAATGACATCTCAGCACTTTACTAGCCCTCAAATTCTAGGAGATTTTCCAGGTCAGGCGAGGACCATTTGCACCATCTCACCCAATGACCTCTCTCATTCTGCTGGGGCTCATGGAGAACATTAAACTTGCAGATGCAATTATCGCATAATAAAGTATTGATTTCCTAAGAAACCCTATAACATTTTCTTCTTCATAATTAGCATTTACAAGGAATAATCCAAGAACTTTTATAACGGATTAAGCACCTATTGCCACTTGAATGAGACATTTAGTACTTTAGTAAAAGCATAAACACCATTAGAAAATAACTTCAATTTGCAGAACGACAAATCAGACACACATCACATATGAGGGTTCTCACAACGTCCTAATTTATATTTTAGAAGAGAGTTTTGATATATGATATAAGCCATTCTGAAAATGTCATTTAAAGGCAAATTGAGTATCTTCTCACAGCTGATATGGACATTAGTTTTACTTGGTGATGGGATAACTTACTGACTCATCTCTTATGGACAGTTTTCACCCATTAAGCATCAGAAATAAGAACAATGTACAATTATAAAATGAAAGTTTACTTAAAGTCAAAGAAATTTTTGAGTACAATTTAAAGATAATTTCTGAGCTGGGTGCAGTGGCTTATGCCTATAATCCCAGTACTTTGAGAAGTGAAGGTAGAAGGATTGCTTGAGGCCATGAGGTTACTACCAGCCTGGGCATCATAATGAGATCCCCATCTCTATAAAGAATTTAAAAACTAACCATATGTGATGGTACATGCCTGTAGCTACTGGGGAGGCTAAGATGGGAGGATCACTGAGCTTAGGAATTTGAGGTTACAGTGAGCTGCAACCACTACACTCCAGCCTGGGTGACAGCTCAAGACACTATTTCAAAAAATAAAAAAGGTAATTTCTGCTATGTAGACAACTGAGGTTATTTAATACTCCAAGTGAACAAAGACTATGATGATTTTAAATATCTTTAGGGAGGAAAGAGAAGATTTATAAATAAGTCATCAACACAAGGTGTTTTTTTTCACATATTTCTGGTTTGCTCTTATTGAAGTTAGAGGAGTGCTCTCATATCCTTTATATGTTCTGTTGAAGTTGTCTCCTCAATGTGTTGAAATTAGCTATGAGGAAACTTTAGACACCAGGGCTACTAGATCTTAAGAAATGGTATGCTAACAAACAGAGCTCCAGCCAACCTGCACTCCATTTCGTCATACCACTGATGAGCTCTGCCACCTAAAAATATTCTGTGTCTTCAGCTCTGTGCTTCAACTCTGCTGACTGAAGCAACTTGGCATTGGCCTTGAAATCAGAGAGGTATAATATCACTTACTCCTTCTGTATCTCTCAGGAAGAGACATTCACTCAATCAACCAAAAGATTTGTTGAGTTCCTGCTATGTCCTCAGTACTGTGTTGGAGGGAATGTGGAGGCAAGATTAGAAAGCAGACATAGCTCTTGTCCTCAGTTCACTCACAATGACAGTATGTCAAATTCATATGCACAATGACCAGTCATAGGTAACTGTGCCAGTAGAGCTTTTGCTCATGTTATTCTCTGTGCCTAAAACGTCTTCTCTTTATTTCTTCAACTAACCAACTCTAATCATCTTTTAAGATGTAGCTAAAATCCCCTTCCTCCCAGGAAGCTTTCACTAAACTTAAAGCTACTAGCTTCAGTATTTTTCAGATTATATTAAAATTATCTTTTTGTGGTTCTGGCTTAGTTATTAGAATCTGGTTCCTCCAAACAAGAATGTTAAGTTACTCTTCAAGTCCTAGGGCCTCTCTTTTTGCTCACTTTTCTCATCTCCTACTGGTCATTCTAGTTGGCCAACCCCACCTGGAGGTCAGAAGATAAGGGAGTCTCAGATACATTCTATGGAAGTCACCATCTGGAGCACAGAGCAGGGGAGAGAAAAACAATGAATGGATCTGGGGAGGAGGAAATGGAGAATAATCAACATATTGTCCTCTGATCTGCTAAATTACAGAAAACATGTCCTCTGGGCAGATATAGTTTTAAGAATGAGTAATTTAGTTAATGTACCCAGCTAGGGAACCAGATATTCAGCCTAGGGGCTCATGACTTTGTGAGCACAGAATAGGCTGGATTTCAAACCCTACTCATCTCCTAGGCCGTGTGCCTTGGTGTCAAGGTAAGCCTCACAATAGCATGTAGTAGTCCTGCCTATACCAATCCTGACCTGTCCTATATGACTATTAGCATAGAAAGCATATAACTCCAAATATAGCTGTGACAGGAAGTTGGTATAAAGTGGGTCTTCAAGGAATCCTTGAAATAGCTGAGCTTTTGTCACTAGCAGAGTGAAATAATTTTGCTGTCTTGCCTCTATCTACCGAAGCTTATTTCCCCAGACAAGCCCCTACTGCCTTGGACTTCTCTGGAACCTGTGTGACTCCTTAAATGATAGTCAAAATTCCTGCATCTAACTGGAACCAGACCCTCTATTTCTACCACAGATTACAGCTTCAAGCACCTCCAGCCACTGCATGTTGATAGACATCAGGGAGGAGTCTTCATCTATCACTACTAGTTTTGTATCTAAGCCACATAAAAATTTCCCATAATCTGGAAATAAACAAATACATCTTTCTTCTGCTATTACAGGGTCATTGGTTTAAGAGGTTTAAAGAGGGAGGAGCCAAGTTTACACCTACAAAATGATCATTTCCAATAGCTTTAAATCTTCAGTAATCTGCACAAACAGGACAGCCTTGCTGTTCTGGGAGTGATTGCGTGCTTGCCTGTGTTCTCAGGCTCCCAAGCCCTTTGAAAGGTAGGAGTGTCCCTACCTGTCTTTCTTTTCCTCACTGTTACTGAAAGCTCTGCTCTTGGCTGGGCCTCTTTGGTATGCAGAACTGTCTGGCTGAATTTCATTCTTTGCTCCCTGCCCCCAGTAAAAAACAAAAACAAAAAGAAAAACAAAAAAAAACAAAAAAAACAACAAAAAACAAACCCCAAAACCCAAAATGTTAATTGGGTAGCTGCATTGTGGACTATTTGCAAACATATATTTTTTGAGCATTATAATTACACTTATTTAATTATGTATTAAACCCAGTGTGAATGAGTCTCTACCATGTACCAAGTACTGAGATTGCTGAAATAAAAACAAAGGTTTCTGTCCTCAGGAACACACAAAAAATACACCTTAAATTCCAGATCCTTGAGCTGGGGAGATGTTAAGACTTCTACTAAATTGAGCTCTTACTTCTCAGCAGCTAGGCTGTTATCTCCATTTTGTAAATGACCCATGGAAGGGTCAGTGATATGATTTAGTTGTGTTCCTACCTAAATCTCATCTAGAATTGTAGTTCCTATAATCCCCACATGTCATGGGAGGGACCTGGTTGGAGGTAATTTAATCATGGATGTGGTTACCCTCATGCTGTTCTCGTGATAGTGACTGAGGTCTCAGGAGATCTGATGGTTTTATAAGGCACTTTTCCCCACTTCTACTCACTTCTCTTCCTGCCACTATGTGAAGAAGGACATGTTTGCTTTCCATTGTGACATGATTATAAGGTTCCTGAGGCCTCCCGAGCCATGCTGAACTGTGAGTCAATTAAATCTCTTTCTTTTATAAATTACCCAATCTTGGGTATATCTTTATTAGCAGCACGAGAACAGATTAATACAGTCAGAGAGTTAATAATTTAACTTCCCCAAGTCCTCATAGCTGTTTAAAGGTAGAGAGGAAGTGAGAGCACCACCCTTTTCCTCCCTTATATGGTGTCTTGGTTAGCAAAGGAAAGTATTACCCTTGGACGTGCTGAGAAATTCCCATTACCTGACTGGTAGTTACTAGACACTGTGTCACCTCATTCACAAGTGGAACCATAAACAGGCTGTTCTTGTTAGATGTTGCATTGGTTTGTAGCACTTCAATATTTAATGGGAAAATCTGAGAATATAAACTAGATAGTGACCTCATTTTCAAAGCCAGCCCTAAGGCTTGCAGTGCAAGGTTTCTGGCTTAGACATATTTCATAAACCTCACTCTTTGAACTGGAGGGGAAATGGCTTTTGGTTCACTTGGTAGACCAGCTGTCTCTAGGCTGCTGGGCTTGGTTTACTTTCTGGTTAGGGAGAAGCACCTCAGAGTCTCTGGTCTAGAATGAGGTCTTAAGCGCAATGATTCAGTCCTTACTAAAGATGACCAAGAGGGCCTGGCCTCCCCACCTCACAGCCATGTGCTTGTACCCTGGTGCCTCTGAAACAAGAACAGAATCCTGCTCCACAATCGTGTGGTTATACTTAGTTACATAGCAGTGTAATTAATGCCACTTAATGTAAAGTGAAAACAGAATTTCTGCAGCTGCCAACTTCCTCTGGCTCAGACAGTACTATATGCTGACTTGATTTATAAGCATTATTTTCTTTTTCATCATGCTGATTGCAGAAAGAAAATCACTCCAAGAAAGAGAACCAGATATCAAACTTCAACTGACAACACACCAAATACAAAATTTAGATTACAGGTATTGATTTCCATCTAGCATCACACCAATTGCTCCATAAAACTAAAGACCTCCTGACATCTTAGTCAGTGGTAAATTTGAATGCATCAAGCCCACAACCTCTGGTGGATCCCAGGTCAGGATCTTAGCTGGTGTCACATTTCCTATGTCTTCAGTTAATACATTCCCTACCATCACTCCCAGATTCTCTGCTAAATGTCTGAGCAAAGCTTCATACAAATAAACTTTTAGTTTTCTAGTTAGCCATTGCCATAATTTTATTAGCAAGGGGTCATTTTCCTACATTTCATCTACTATGCTTGGTTGTGGGATCCATGAGTCAGAAGACATAGATGGAGCACACTCTGTTGGGCCATAGTGGAAGGCACTGCTGTCTGCAGAAATCTTTAGAGTTAAAGCAAAGACATTTAATGCTTGGAAAATAAGGGTTTTCTTAAATAGTCCTTAATAGTAATAGAGGATATATGAGTTTTTACCTCAGGTTATGGTAATGGTGAATTTGATTTTTGTTCTCAGCCAAGCTGCTAACTAGTGTGTATGGGTTGGTATAGGAGAGGTGACAGGGAGAGGACTGTAAATCTGTAACAGTGAACATGTTAACTGAAGTCAATACTGTCTCAGAAAATAGATGAAATCTGATGAGACATCGTGTTTAATTATGAAACATCCCTGCCAGTCAAAATTCCAGGTCCCACTCTACCTCTTTTGAACAATTCTTAATACATCAATTGCCCAGAAGCAACTTGCTTTCTGCAGTGATGACACAGACTTAGGGAAGATGAAAAAACATCACCATGAATCATATCTGATTCCAGCTTTCAGCATCTTTGCACTATTCTGTGTACCCTTTGAAGCCATTGGGAGCTTCCAAGGCAGAGCAAGTACATCAGGGTGGGAGGGTGGATTGGAAATCAGGCCATCCTTGGAAATGAAACACTACCAATAATTAAATTAAGCCCTTTGTCAATGCATTTTCCAAAAGTACTGGAAATCTCTGAACAGTGCAATTAGAGAATTCTGCACTTCAACAATTCAATTTCCCACATGTTGCTTTAACTTTCAAGACATATGAAAATGCTAATGTCTATTGTTACACAGAGAGAATGATGGGAAAATGCCAAAGCAGGCTCCAGAAAACAACAACAAAAAATAGCCTCCGCCCTCTCCTCCAGCCCCCTGCACCCTAATTAGAGCATCATTAGAGTTGTACAGTTACAGCCTCGGTAATCAATTACATTCTATCCTTCATCCTCTGGGGCTCCCACACCCGGGTAGGGCAGAGCCAAAGCAGACTTCTAGAGCAGCTGAGATTCATGCAGGGTGAGGCACAGATGTTCTTGCCAGCTATGGCCACATCAAAGGAGGATTTTTCTTGTCCTCTTAAATGGGTGCTGTATGATAGGATTTAACTACACTCGTGCAAAATCTAAAACGATGTCCTGCCCTGGGCAAAATAGACAAATTTCCTCTCCACACACTCTCATCCTCTTGTATATCATTCCTCTTTTCTTTCCTCACTGTCCCTCCAGCTTCATTTTGTTGGATTTTGTCTGATCCATATCTTATGCTCCAAAAACTTTCCCTCTGTGCTTTCTCCCTGGCCTACTCTCCCCCAACAAAACATGTTTTTTCTTCGGTTTACTTGGTTTATCTCTTTCAGCTCATCTGACTGACTGACCTAAGCTAAAGTATTAATGGCTGAAAATGACTTAAAATGGTAATTCAGCCAGATAACATACATGTAAGGTAGTGAAAATTTTGTCATTTTAGATGTTAGCATAATCTCTCTTCTAGGAGAAGGAACTCTCCTATTGTTTGGGGAAAATAATTATTTAGCCATTTGGGGTAGAAAGTGAGACTCAGAGGATAACAGTTTCAACAGAATCACGTGGTTTTTTTGTTTTGTTTTTTGAGATGGAATTTCACTCTTGTTGCCCAGGCTGGAGTGCAACAGTGTGCTCTCAGCTCACTGCAACCTCCACCTCCTGGGTTCAAGCAATTATCCTGCCTCAGCCTCCCAAGTAGCTGGGATTATAGCCGCCCACCACTATGCCTGACTAATTTTTTGTATTTTTAGTAAAGATGGGGTTTCACCATGTTGACCAGGCTGGTCTTGAACTCCTGACCTCAAGTGATCCACCCACCTCAGCCTCCCAAAGTGCTGGGATTACAGGTGTGAGTCACTGCATCTGGCCAAATCACATCATTTTTAAAGGATCCATTAAGTGCTTTTCATGGGATACTAAAAGAAATGTGTTTTGTTCCTGAGAGGATAGGGAGAGGAGAGAATAGACAGGTAGAAAGGTACAATGGAGGGAAGAGGGAATGGCATGAACTTTAGCTCTTTGTGAGATAAACAACTAGTGAAATTTCATGAGAATGGACAAAGCAGATTTTAAGAATGAGAATGTCTAATACTTAAAATTGTGCTCATTATTGCAATGCAACCTTTGTTTTCCAACTCCTTCTAAGCCTTCCTTTATATCTACTAAATGCACAGGGGCTTTTTGTGAGTGTATTTTTGTGTGCATGTGTAGCATTTTATATACTACAAAAGCAGTAAGATTACAAAAGCAGAGGCTTTCTCTAGAGTGGGGGTGTATGACTTGGAGACTGTGGATCACTAAGACACCTAGTGATAAAACTTATGGGCATAAGACACCCTGAAATTGTGCACAAACATTGTGCATATGAACAAAAATGCTCTAACTTCCCTCATATTCTCAAAGACACAATCACTTCTCAAAAATTATAAACTCTGCTTCTAGAGCTCATGAAGGTGTGGAAATATAGATAATCAGAACTGAGAAGAACACAGATTCCTCCGTATAGGTGTAGACCTCTGGCCTTTTCTCTTCTGAGACTATTTTCTTAAATGACTCTAGATCCATGGCTCCTTATATGATCTAGGCATGTACTCCCATGATCCAGTAGCCAATGCCCTCCTTTGAAACTCCACTTCAATGTGTCAACTCAACTGGCACCAAGAAGAAACTTTGGATCTTTCCCTCACATCTAGTCCTTTTCAGGGTCACAGTGTTCTTAGCTGTGCATAGCAGACCAAGAGTCATCCTTGATGTTTCACTCTCCACCATCATTCTTCCCCTTATCCATTTCTTTACCAAATTTTATGTTTTCACTTCTTAAATGTCTTCTGAATCTGCTCACTTTCCCCATGTCTCTCTCCATCATCCTAGACCCAGCTACTGCTGTCTTTGGTTTACTGCTAAATAGCCACTTACTTGGACTACCATGACCACCACTGGCCCCTCTTCGGATCATTCTCCATGCTAGTATCAGACTGTCACAGGTTGAGTTTCCCAGGAAGCAGACTTGAGATGGAGATTAACAAGCAAGAAGTTGATTAGGGAGTGTTTCTTGTGGAAAGGAAGGGAAGTGAGCTTGGGCAGAGGGAGAAGCTGAGCAGCAATACAGTTTCAACTGAAGCCTTGTCCAACATTGTGAGTGTTTCTGAAGGTAGGATGACCTTTCAGAGCTATCTCAAGGTGGAAAGAGCAGGGTAGGCCTTTCCACTCCTGCACTGATTGATTAAGATGGGGCCCTGGAAAGGATGCAAACTTGGGCATGGCTATGCTACAGTTTAGGCAATTCCCAAAGGTATTTTACAGGTAAGGCTTTCTTCTGGCAGAATTCCCAGCAGTTGGGGTAATAGGTTTTTCTTTTTCTTACTTTCCTTTTTTTTTTCCCCTTTTAGAAACATGGTCTCACTCTGTTGCCCAGGGTGGATTGCAGTGGTGCAAACATAGCTCACTATAGCCTTGAACTCCTAGGCTCAAGCAATCCTCTTGCCTCAGCCTCCCAAATAGCTGGGACTACAGGCATGCACTACCATGCCCAGCTAATTTTTAATTTTTTTTTGTAGAGATGGAGTCTCCCTATGCTGCCCAGGCTGGTCTCGAACTCCTGGTCTCAAGCAATTCTCCAACCTTACTGTCCCAAAGTGCTGGATTACAGGTGTGAGCCACTGTGCCTGGCCATATTTTTTATTTTTGAAATGAAATCTAGTGACACAGTAACCTTTTCAGTTCTGATCATGTCATCCCTTTGTGTAAAACTCCTCAATGACCTTCCAGTGCTTCTTAGGAGAAGCCAGAACATAATCCTACAAACCGTGCATAGTCTGATCCCTATTTGACCTTTTCAACTTCACCTCCATTCTACTCAGCTTTGCTCTCTGGACTAAGCCATATTGGGTGTTTATAGTCCCTTGTAGTCATCTTGCTTCTTCCTACCACCAGGCCTTTGCATGTGTTATTTCCTCTTTTGAAACTGTTCCCCCTACCTCCACTTCACCTAGTAGAGCCTTTAGATCTCACCTTAACACTTCTTCCTAACTTCCCTGACTGGATCACTCCTTCATTATACACTGTGATGGCACATGTTTCTTTGTGCAGTAGCACATGTGTTGGCTGTAAGTTTTGCATTTGTTTATGTGGTTATTTCCTAGTAATCCTTACACCCCTTAAGAGGATGGAACTGTGTCTATTTTACCCACCATTGAATTCCTAGGATCTTTTACAGTTCCTGATCCATAGCGAGGGCTCAAAGAATACTAGTTGAGTGAAAAGTGAATGAATGCCCTTATTTTATGGATCAGGTCATCAAAGATTGAAGAGATTGCATGGAGTTGTCTAGAGTAAAACAGCTGCTTACTGTCAGGGAAGGATATTTAAAGTCATAGTGTATTTGCATATTATTTGGAGATTTTTGTGGCCTACTCATAGTTAAGTTGACAGCTAAAATTCGATTACTGCTTCTGCCTTCTGATCCCCTCTTGAACTGGACCACTGATGTTTCTTTCCTAGTACTTACCCACCTTGATTGTTGTCTTCACTAAAATAGTCACCAATGTAACTTTCAAGAAAAACTTTGAATGGATTGGTGGTTTAAATCCAACCAGACAAGACTTTTAAAAAATTCTACATGACACCAAATACTCAGTTTGACCAATTCTTTTGCTTTTCATCTAGTTGCTTTAAAATGACAGAGTGGCAGTCTTTATTTCAGCCAGATGCCCTGTTCCCCTACCCCATCCACACTGCATGGAAAAGAGAGTGAGAGAAACAAGGAGAAGGAGGTTGGCCCACAAGGTGTATTTCTAGGCTCAAGTTTAGAGAACAATGATTTGGAATCTGGGGCATAATTCACCAATCAGACTACACATGCAAATGAGAACATCCTGACTTGTTCAAAAGAGTTCCGTAAATAATATTATTCATCTTCTAGAAGCAAGCCATATTTTTACTGGACTTTTTACTTCAGCCTTGAATTACTAATGAGAATATATATTTTTAAAACTCTGTTATTTATTTCCCTTCTACTTAATATTTCAATCAAACATACATTTACTATATTAATCACAGGACATGATAGTTTTAAAACCTCAGAAATCATTTTAATTGAATACCTCATGTCTGTTTAATCTAAAGTTAATAAAACCTTTTTTTTTTTACATCATTTTATCCCATTTTAATTTCTTGCCATAGGACATTCACCTCTCCCCTCTCTGAATTATTTTTAAAGTCAGTCTTCTAAAAAAGTTTATATTTTATTTTAAAATCAAAGTTTGATTTTTGTGTTAATGTGCTAACTTATTTACTAAAATCAGTGCAATAACCAATAAAGTGCAGAACTGTGTCTCAATGATAAAAGTGGGTAATGTATTTACTGAAAGTACACTGTGAAAGAAGAAAATCTCAGCTGATATCAGTTATTTTCAGATATGAACAGAATTGGGTGAAGAGGAAATTTCTATTATATAACCTTTAAGTATCTGTGCCTTGGCGGGAGTACTAGATGGGAGATAGTTGCACATGGCACTAAGTGGCATTTCTTAAATTACCTTGACTAGAAATTGCATGGGCACAACGATTATGGATTTGGATATTCAGGCAGTAGAATTCATTGTGCCACAAATCTGCAATGTTTCCAATCATTCCTATTTACTTCCAAGTTGCATGTTGTTCTTTATCTACATGTAATAGGTAATTAATGACACTTCAGCTCTTCCTTTGATCAGAATTCCCTGGCCCCATGTTCCTTGTAAAATGAAGAGAAATCTGAGTTGAGAAAATTTGTCCCAGAAACATTTGGCATCCATTCCTTTAGGGCTTCATTTATTAGCTGGGCAAGTATTAACTCTTTTTATATGTTGTACCCAGTGTTGTCTAGCAGAGGGCTTCACTATGACTCTTCCTACATGAATACATGCTTTGCCTGACCAAACCTGTGCAAGGTCAACAAACCCATTCCTATTGGAAAGTAACACTCAAATATCATATATCTAGAGTGACCATACAATTATTCTGCCAAACTAGGAAATATTTTAGTATAAAAAGGGAAGCACTATTGAGTCAGGGCAACAGGTGAAAATCTCAAGCATCCATGGAAAAACATCACATATGGTCACTCTATAGTTTCTCTGGAGCACCAACCTCTTTCTCTTCCAGAAGAACTTACTTTCTATGAAACTTCCTTGCAAAGAGTTTAATTCATGTTTTGTGCCTCATAAACACAGCCTGATGTAAGGTCCTTAAAATCACTTGAATCTATCACATCATAGATCTGCTATGGGGGAAACTCTCAAACTCTGAGAAATGACCAATCTGTATTAGATATTGAATCCAAGTTAAATTTCCTGTGTCATAGTTCTCATGGTTTTATAATCCCAAGATTCACAGCCCTAGGCAAAAATGACAAAGGGTAATCAACTTTCTGCATGACTATGGAGCTCATCCAAGAACTAGATCACTATTTAACTAGTCACAATCCTATCCTTGCCCATCCTAGGTTGTTTTCTGTTTTCCTGTTTGCACCATCTCCAAAGATGCAAGGATCCTAAGGAAGGATATCATAGAAAACTGCCAGATTTTTAATATTCTGACCTTTACTCACTAAGAGAGTAACTATAAGCCCATTTAAGGAAGAACACAGCCAGTGGAGTTTGGATATTACTCATCACATTGTAGACCATTCTGTTTTTGAAGAGACAGATTGAAAGCAAACAGACCTGCTCATTGCTGCCTTTCCTGGAGTTACACAATCTTGGTATCATACCCAGAGGTCAAATAAGAAAATCTTGATTTTCTTCTGAGGGAAATATTGTTTAGAAGTTTATCTTCCTGAGAGAATTCTTTGTTTCGAAGTGGCCAGAAAGGATGAGTTATTGAACAACACTTGTGTCATTATCCAATGAGCAAAGAAAAAGCAGTGCTCCAATTACCTACGGACATTCACGAAGACAAGTGCAATCAGTTGCAGATGATTAACCTGTTCATAATCCAAATATAAGAAACAAATCTCATCATTCTGGAGCCCTGGGGCAAAGGGAGTACATTTTCCAAATTAAGCTATAAAAAAAAAAGGTGGAGATTAGAGAGGAAATATCTTGGCCAGTATTATATATGATTCTTAACCCAAGGAAACTCAGCCCTCAAAAGGCTTTCTTCTTGTGATGTAGATTTATTCTGAGAGGAATAGCAGAACCTTTGCAATATCAAACATTAGGTAATTAATTTGGTATGTCCCTGCACTACTTTTGAGCAATGGGTGCCAGGAGTGAGCTTAATGGTGTTACATAGGGGGTGATATGGTGCAATGCAGTGGGTGATCTTTTTCAGCTGGTACTTCAAGCAGCAAAAAATTCATACCATGAAAAAAGACTTAAAATGCTCCTCTCAATATCACATAGCAAAAAGGACACTGAATAAGGTAGAAAGAAGACAGATTTAAAAAGCTAGGGTTTCAGAAATAGAGCTAAAGTATTTTGCTGCCATTTTTATTAACACGTAGTCAAGCTGTCACTAATCATTTGCAGGGTGCATTGGAGGGAAGTGGAATTTATCATAGGTGTAAATTGGTAAAGTTTTTGTTCCTTGGAAGTGGCAAGTGTAGATAGACCATTATTTCTGTGATTAATAAGAGACTTGTAGTAAAAATCAGCCATCTCAATGCAGAAGACTTGAAACTGTAAGATCTGGACATGGAAAAGAGGCTAAAAGATAACGCCATTAATCACATTTTTAAAAGTTATCACTAGTTCTTTAATGAGTAGGAAGTAGAGGTAGAGACTAGATTCAGGATTCTTGATGTAAATATTTATATAATATCATCACTGGGTATTATTTAATTATTCTCAGATAACTATTTTAAGACATTGTTTTTTTAAAATACTAGAGTACTTTTAGGTTTATAGCAAAATCAAGATGAAGTTACAGAGATTTTTCATATACCCCCTGCCCTAACCTTTCCCATTATCCACATCCCCACCAAAGTGGTACATTTGTTACAACTAATAAACTTACATGGACATATCACAGTCACCTAAAGGCTACAGTTTACTTTAGGATTCACTCTGGTGTTGTATAGTCTTTGGGTTTGGAAAAAATGTATAATGACCATCAGTATACTATCATATAGAGCATTTTTACTGCCCTAAAAATTCTCTGAGGTCCGCCTATTTCTCTCTTCTCCATCCTTAACCTCTGGTAGCTATTGATCTTTTTACTGTCTCCATAATTTCACCTTTTCCAGAATGTTATATAGTTGGAGACAGACAGTATGTAGCCTTTTCATATTGGCTTCTTTCACTTAGTAATATGCATTCAAGGCTCCTCCATGTTTTTTCATGACTTGAAAAGCAAATTTTTCATTAGTAAATCCATTGTCTGGATGTAACTAGTTTAACCAATTCACTTACTGAAGGACATCTTGGTTGTTCTTAAGTTTTTGAAATTATGCATAAAACTGCTATAATCATCTGTTTGCAGGTTTTTGTATCAACATAAGTTTTCAACTTCTTTGGGTAAATGCCGAGGAATTTGATTATTTGATTGCATGGTAAGGATATATTTAGTTTTGTAAAAGAAACTACCGAACTTTCTCCCAAAGTGACAGTACCATTTTTCATTTCTATCAGCAATGAATGAGAATTCCTGTTGCTCCACATTCTGGCCAGCATTTGGTATTGTCAGTGTTCTAGGTTTTGGCCATTCCACGTGTGTACTGGTAGATGATTTTAGTTTTATCTTCACTGAGTTTATGTTAAATTATTGCCTTAGTCTATTTCCTGCTTCTATAACAAATTGCCTGAGTCTGAGTAATTTATAATGAACAGAATTTTATTTGATTCATGGTTCTGGAGACTGGGAAATCCAAGAGCATGACACTGGCATCTGGGGAATATCTTCATGCTGAGTCATCCTATGGAAGAAGGTGGAAGGGCAAGCAACCATCCCAGACAGAGAGAGGGAGTTGGCCAAACTCACCTACGAAACCACTCCCACAATAACCAACCCACTTTCACTATAATGGCATGAATACATTTGTGAGGGTGGGACCTTACGTTCTAACCATCTCTTTTTTTAATTTATTTTATTTTTATTTTTTAAATTTGAGATGGAGTCTCTGTCGCCAGGCTAGAGTGCAGTGGTGCAATCTTGGCTCACTGCAAGCTCTGCCTCTTGGGTTCAAGTGATTCTCTTGCCTTAGTCTTCCGAGTAACTGAGACTATTGGTGTACACAACCATGCCAAGCTAATTTTTGTATTTTTAGTAGGGACGGGGTTTCACTACTTTGGCCAGGATGATCTCCATCTCTTGACCTCATGATCCACCTGCCTTGGACTTCCAAAGTGCTGGGATTATAGGCAAGAGCCACCATGCATGGCCCTAACCATCTCTTAATGGTCCCATCTCTTAATACCATCACAATGGCAATTAGATTTCAACATGAATTTATGAGAGGACATTCAAATCATAGCAACTATCAATCTAGATATTTCTGTTTTGCTGCAGATACCAGAAATGGAGAAATCCTATCTGATTTTGTGCCCAGAATATTCATAATTGGGTAGATAGTAGTCCTTAGAAAATTGAATCTATGTATGTATTACAAAGGCATCAAGTCCCTGAAATATAAGGTAATATCTTACATCCTTCTTCATTCCCACCTACACTCTCCATCCCATAGGCACAGAATTATCATGTGTGTACTCACAGACACATAGAAATATAATTCGAATATGTTTGACCCAGGACAGTGATTGAGAAGTTTCAGTTTCCACCACACACACACACACATACATACACACTTAATGCTAGCAGGGATTCTAAAAAGACTTGGTAATATTTACATTGATATAGAATTTAATTTTTTTTTTTTTGAGACAGAGTCTCACTCTATTGCCAGGCTGGAGTGCAGTGGTGTGATCCCAGCTCACTGCAACTTCCGTTTTCCAGTTTCAAGCAATTCTCCTGCCTCAGCCTCCCGAGTAGCTGGGACTGCAGGCACACACCACCATGCCCAGCTAATTTTTTGTACTTTTAGTAGAGACAAGGTTTCACCACGTTGGCCAGGATGGTCTCGATCTCTTGACCTCATGATCCACCTGCCTCTGCCTCCCAAAGTGCTGGGATTACAGGCAGAATTTAATTATTTTTAAATCCTTCACATAGTTTGTGCTAACCCCAACCATCTGAGGTCAAAAAAAGCATTACAATCCCTGTTGAGTAGGAAACTAAAGCTGTGGCAGCACAATGCCTTGTCCAATATTTCATGTCAAGGTAATGGCAGAATCAACACAAGAATTCAGGTTTCTTCACTCTCAGACATCTCTGTATGTCACACTGCCTACCATGGAGCAATGGCAAGGTTTCTCTTTTGTTCCTGCTGCTGGAAGAAAGACATATGCAAAGCTATCGTGAGTGATATGGAAAGCAAAGGAACTTATTGGCAAATACTGGTAGCCATATTAGATGAGCTTATGGAGATAAGACCTTCTGAGTCACATGGTGCGTTGCTTAGTGAGATTGTAAAACATTTCAAAAAAAACAAAAGAAAAAAGTATTGGCATAGAAAATTATTTGGAGAATTAGTAAAGGGCAGTTTAAGACAGACTTCAACAGCCAGTAGTGACAATGAGGTGGGGTAGAGCAGGGCAGTGCAGAGAAGACTGGAATGGGCTTGAGAAAACCTGGATTTTATTTGTAACTACATCACTTATTGTCTTCAAGGTCTTGAGCAAGGTATTTAATCTCTCCGTGTATTGGTTTCCTTGTATGTTAACCTGCTTGTCACCAAAAGGTTCATTCAGAATCAAATGATAAAATCAACATAACCTTTATAGTTCTGAAGTGCTAAACAAAGGTAAGAAATTAGGAAGAGAGATCCAAGATGGCCTATCACTAGCAGCTCAGGATTGCAGCTCCCAGTGAAAGCACAGAGAGTGAGTGGACACCACACTTACAGGTAAATTTTTGCTGCCCACGGACCAGGACATTCCCAGCAGAGGAGCCCCACAGGTCGCCAGCGAGACCCTTTCGGCTAGCGCGGCTGTTTTGCTGGCGCCTCAGCCTGGCAGCTCTTGGTGCAGAGTAAACGGGACTGGGTCTCCTTTTGGATGATGTTTGGAGCTCTGTGAAGGCAGAGCAGTTATTCAGCTGAGTGAAAAAGGGTCTGAAGAGGGAAGCCAGACCAGAGGCCCCCCGGGCAGAAAAGCACCACGTATTTCAACGCTGCTGTTTTAGCCAGCATTGTGGGTCACCATAGTGAAAATTACATAGATTCCGGAGCTTGGAATTAACAAGCTGGACGTCTACTCAGAGACCCAATTTGAAAGTTGGTAATTACAAAGACGACAGGTGGATAAAACCACAAAGATGCCAAGAAGCCACCATAAAAAAAACTGAGAACACTCAAAATCAGAAAGTCTCTCCTACGGAACAAGGCCTGATGGAAAATGAGTGTGAAGAATTAACAGAGTCAGGCTTCAGAAGGTGGATAATAAGAAACTTCTGTGAGCTAAAAGAATATGTTCTAACCCAATGCAAAGAAACTAACAACTTTGAAAAAAGGTTTGATGAAATGCTAATGAGAATGGACAATTTAGAGAGGAATATAAACGAATTAATGGAGTTGAAAAACACAGTACGAGAAATCCATGAAGTATGCACAAGTTTTAACAGTCAAATTGATCAAGCAGAAGAAAGGATATTAGAGGTCGAAGACCAACTTAATGAAATGAAACAAGAAGATAAGATCAGAGAAAAAAGGGTAAAAGGGAATGAGCAAAATCTCCAAGAAATATGGGACTATGTGAAAAGACCTAATTTACGCTTAATAGGTATACCTGAAAGTGACAAAGAGAATGAAATCAAGCTGGAAAATATTTTTCAGGATATTACCCAGGAAAATTTTCCTAAACTAGCAAGGC